>OY720462.1:26377529-26540029 GCA_963082715.1 Harpalus rubripes | reverse complement strand
TGTCATTTTTAAATATATAAATATACATACATAGTTTTTTATATTATAAATACAAATAAAATTATATTATATCTTATGGATATACAGACAATATTGAAATTTAAAGTAAACTATTAGATATATTGTGGCTCGGTTACCATATTAATTTCGTGCTTTATTTCAAATGTTATTTTGGAATTATACAAAATAATTACATTATTACTTAATTTGAGTAATGAGTACAGTTTGAAGCATTGTAAAAAGTTTTAGATATGTGTTCCGTTTTTGAGTGAACATTATAAGTACAAAAACTTATGACTGTGCTTCTGTTAACAGCTAGAAATGGTTAATTTCATCTCACAAAAACATGAGACAAAATACAAAAACAAAGACTAAAACAGTGACTATGTTAAGAGCTGCAAACGTAGCTTTATATTATTCACTTTTACTCTTAAATTTTAACTTTTTGATTTTACTTTAGCCTGCTCACAACTGTGATTTTATCCTTGTCATCAAAAATAAATGAGAATGAAAATAATGTAATAAAATTGAATTCATTTGTGCTCGATGGTGTCAGTGAATATAAATATTTAGGTGTATAGATTGATAATAAGTTGAAGTTTATTCAACATGTAGAATATATAAGTAAAATGATATAAAAAAAAAAATAGTTACTTTTCAAGAATATCAAGAGATCTATCAACTTGGAGCACAATTGTTATATATAATACTATTATATTGCCACATTTTAAATATTGCTCTACTATTCTATTCATGGGTAATATAACTGTTATAGGTAAATTACAAAACTGTGCCATGAGAGTAATATTAAAGTGTAATAAATACACTAGTATCAATGTTATGTTAAAAACTTTAGAATGGTTTACTATTAAACAAATTGTAATTTTTAATGTACTTCTATTTATATTTAAAATGTTGTCTGGTAAACTGCCGAATTATTTGAACAAAAAATGTTAAATATATTTCTGATACACATAATTATGCTACTCGACTATTAATGTATAATAAGTTACCCACTACCTTGAAGTCAGCAAAAACTGTAAATGAATTTAAATCGAAATTAAAGTCGCATTTATAGATGTATAACCCATGGAGTATGTATTTTTTTTTTTTGTAATTTTTTGCCTGTATGTATTAGTTAAAGCTATTTAATAAAGTATTATTATTATTATTATTATTATTATTATTATTATTATTATTATTATTACTATTATTATTATTATTATTATTATTATTATTATTATTATTATTATTATTATTATTATTATTACTATTATTATTATTATTCCAAGTCTCTCTGGCTGTTGTAGATGAACCTAAATTGCTGGTAATCTCTCACCAGCTATTTGTTTTTGCTTTATTTATTTCTAAACGAGTCTTAGCTTTTGTACGTTTAAAATCGATCCAGTTATCAACAGTAGGATTATTTTTGTATCTCCTGAATGTGCTCCGTTTGTTTTTAATTGCTTCTTTGACTATGTTATTAAACCAGGATACATTGCACTTATTTTTCGTTTTTTGTATTTGAGTTGTTTAAGTTAGTAATACCTGTCGGGATAATTCCTATGGACACCGTGTTTATGAGGTATTGAATTAATTGCTAAAGTGAATATATACTCATTGAATTTGCTGATTATTTTATTTAAATTATTTCTGATAATGGATATCCGTCTTCTCCATTTATGCTTGTACCAGTTCTTCGACCTGCTTCCCTTGCAGAGAATCGGTATAACGAAGCACATATAAAAACAATAAATGTAGTTGAACGTTTATTCGGTCAGTGGAATAATAAGTTCAGGTCCTTCTTCCACGGCATGCAAATGTCTCTAGAGACTGCTAAAGCATGCATTATTACATTAGCTGTACTCCACAATATTGCTGTAAACGAGAGACTGGATGCTGAAGGTATATTAGTTGTTCTATTAAATTTACTAGTTAAATACACCATTCATGTACAAGTACAAGAAATCTGTCATACAGCATTTATTCTTTTACCAAATTGATTGTGTGTACAGTAAATGGTTTGACTAATTTCTAGTTTTTATCTTAACCATTGTCAACGTTACTAATTTAATTTTAATTTATAGAAGATACTACCAGTGATACAAATGATAATTCCGATAATGAAGACGACGGTGAAGTAATGAAAGGTGCAGCATTTGTTGGAGGAGAAGATAACAATTGGTTTAGACAAACGTATATTGATATGTATTTTAATTAATTATTTTTATTCTTAATCTTAAAATAAAGTACAAAATAAGAATGTAAAATAAAGTACACTATTTACAAAAGAAAACAGTAAATTTAAATTAAATACTATCATTACTGGACGATTTACTTGTTAGTAAATTATACTTTAACCTGTAAATCTTTTCTTCCCATCTCTTTCTTAAATTATGCAGCTTTTTTTCCTGTTTAATTTGCAATCTAATCTTTTTTTCATATAATGCCAAACATTTTTCTTCGTATGTCGTCATGGCTTTTGTTTGTGTCGGATTCGATCTTTTTGATGTTACTTTCCTTTTTGGTGTAGAAGATATACATGATGATTTATAATACTGTGACAAAGTTTCTCTTACAGGTTGAATATCTTCAATTTCTTGTAAATGACTTATTTGCTGATTTGATTCTATTGCATTAGTTGCGGAATTTACATTACCCTGTGACTCGCAGCCCTGTGAAATAGCTACATACTTTTTTGAGGTTGATGCATAAGCTGAACTTACATCTGGAGCGCTAAAACTTTTATCTGTGTTAGCGCTATCAGGTTTTTACAGTTATTTAATCCCATCGTTTCATTCCGGAACATGTGGACACAAACAATAAAAAATGGTCATCAATATCATTTTTCAACATACAATGGTATTTATTATGTTAAAATATCAAAATAATATAAAAAATAACTGACGACCAATTATTGTTGCTCATTATTGTAGAATTATTGCAAAACTACAATTATTTTAACCCTCTATTGCATGATTTTTTAATTGTCAAATTATATTTTTTTTCTAATTTTTTTTTGGTTTAAAAATACAAGGAAAAATTATTTAAAAAATCTAGGTAATATATTTCACTGTAGGGACGTTTTTTTTTTGTTCCTTTTTGGGAACATTATGCATTGAGAACAAATGAAAATAAAAATATTTATTAAATTCTTTCAAGATATAACTCAAATACATAATGTATAATAAAAAAATTCATACAATATAGTAAAGAATTATAAATGATATTGTCTAAAACAATTATTTTTATCATTAAGACACAGATGAACCTGACATTTTTCGCTCAAATATCTGCTTTTACCGTTGCATTTCGGATATTTACACCTTTGTCTGTCAGTTGTATGTACTGGCCAGTGATTGTACAAATCTTTTCTTAATTCCGATGAAGGAACTGGTTCTTTGCAATGACGCTTTGCTGTTATTTCGGGGGTTGAACTCGGCCTTCCTCTTTTACGATTTACTTGTCCATGCGTGTTGCAAAGTGCTATTGCAATTTCCGTTTTGAACTCTAATAACCTCATATTTTGTTCAGAAGTATGTGTATCTCCAGCTTCATTTAAAATTCTTCGGTACAATAACCAAGAATTGCAAATCGTCATATCAATAATGTGGAAAAATATACGATGATATCACTTTTTGCTTCTGATATGAATAGGATATAAACCAATTAGAGTCTATTATACACTTTAATAATATCAGGACACGGTATATTTTTAGTCGTGTTTTCAGATTTAAAAAATCGCGGTACTTCATGATATGGTTCGGATACCGCAAATGTTGAAATAAGAGAAACGACTTTGTTGTCATACCAATGAATAGCGTTTATGTTGGTATTATCAAAAAGTGTACTTTTCTATGTAGATGTTCCTCGTCCAAGTTTTTTCATTTCTTTCTCAGTAGGTAGAGCACCATTTATCAGGTATTGGTTTGCTTAATCTCACTATTACGTTGCTCGCTGCTCCTAAATCTGGATCAGTATTAGTTACTCTTCCAGAAAATAATTCCATATTATAGGTAAATTTACTTATGCCTGCTAACATCCACATTTTATACCCCCACTTATGAGGTTTTTTCGGGTTATACGTTTTAAGAGATATGCGCCCTTTAAACAGAATAATTTGCTCGTCCGCAGACAAATTTTCTTCCATAGGAATAGTTTGACAAGTTGCAATTATATGATCTATAACAGGTTTTATTTTTTCCAATTTATTTTGCATGTTTGCATTATCATTAAAGTGCAAGAAACTTATAATTTCTTCAAACCTATTTACAGACATAACTTGTAAGATTTGTGGTATGTTTGTAGAAGCAGACCAATACCGCCGAGTTCTTGGTTGCTTGATAATAGATATCCAAACTAATATTACCATAAATCGTTGAAGTTCTTCAACTGACAAATATATTGGCTTATTTGGTCTTCTTTGTGTGCTATAAAGCATCGTCATATGCAGAGCTGGGACGAGTACAACGAAAATGTACTTAAGTACTGAGTACTAAGTACTTTATTAAAAAGGACTTTGAGTACAAGTACGAGTACTGTACTCGTGTACTTAAGTACATTATAATAAGTACAAGTACATTATACTACAAGGTAGTAAATTTAAAAATTTAATCAGAAATGATAAAATGAACCTATTTAATGGTTATAAAAAGAACTAGTTTGTAAGTATTTTATATGTAAAAAATAAGTGAAAGTACGTAGGTAAGTTTCATTGGGTAGGGTACATATAATAAAATAAGTATTTTTTTACATTTTTTTATTATCTTACATGTGTAATATACGTGGTAAAAGTTGAATATACGGCCCCAGTAGCCATCTTGAAAATTAGAAATGTCAATGAACTTGGAACGACATAGGACAAGAGACTAGCCGAGACAGCGGCTTTTTTCAGAATTTTAAAAAAATCCTGACATAAACAATACCTAACGCACAAAACTCGAGTCCTTTTACATGTTTTTTTAACTTATTTTAAAAACGACTAAACCCTTCTTAACTCCACGTAACACGTAACCTACCTTTTCTAAGTATATTGACATTACACAACTGGGACCTTATATTCAATTTTAACCATGTACGTAATTACACAGAGAATGATCAAAATACATTAAAAGAACCTTACCTTTTAATTAAATAACAGTAAAATAATCTTATTTATTAGCTATCAGGCACGAGCTCGTCTCAATTCTGCGGCATGTAACATACGGAACATCTTTACGAACATGTTTAAACTTGCAAACTTCAAACCATAACATGTACTCAAGTACTCTAAAAGTATTCGAGTACATGAAAGTATTCGAGTACATGAAAGTACTCAAGTACTTTAAAAGTACTCGAGTATATAATGAAAAAATAACTGAGTACAAGTACAAGTACATTTTTAAAATTGTACTCGAGTATAAATACAAAGTACAGCAAAAGTACTCGAGTACTGTACTCAAGTACAGAAGTACTTGAGTACTTCCCAGCTCTGGTCATATGTACAATGTATTGGAGGAACGTATCATTGAAAAAGAACTTGAAAATGACGATAGGTGTAGAAAGCTGTTTTATGTTATCTGGCAAAATAGTAGTTCCAACAAATTTAACAGAATTATAATCTGTACTTGTTGAACATACTTTCCATTTTGGTTTATCTTTTGATTTATTTTTGGTTTTTGGAAGAAGTTGCGCGAGTGGCATATTATCATCAGTGGAATAATCGTCATCATCTATATCACTTACTACTTGGAGAGTTTGCGTAATTGTAGTTCGCCCTTATTATCTGAATCAAGAAGCGAATCTTCACTATCCGATGGAATTTGCCTCACCAAAATTGCTTTTTTTGTTTTACCGTAAAACGTGGTGACATCCATTTTGAAAATATCTGAAAAAAAAATTATAACTTATTGCACAACGTTCCCAAATGGGTACAGTCACATAAATGAAAATATATCTATACATGTACATTAGTTATTTTATTAATAATATTATTAATTAATAATATATATTTAACAAATTAAAAAATTATAAACAAATACTTACCGCTATTTCCACTAAAAAAACTAATGTAACATCAGATGTTTCATAGGTTAATTTATCATCAGTTGCCAACCACTAACAAACAATATTTTCTTCAAATGAGCAACTCAGCGCCATCTGTTAACCGATAGATGAAATATACGTACGTTCCAGAATGGGAACTCCATGCATATACGTACGTATTTCACATCAGAACGATGTTAGATATTTTAAAAGTAAACGTACCCAAATGGGAACACTATGCAATAGAGGGTTTAAACATCGAATCATGCATTTTATTTTTAAGTAAAATTGTAATAAATAATTAACAGTAATAAATATCATATTTATATTTTCTAACTTAATCTTTTTGCACTGCACATTTAAAATATTAAAAGTATTACCTGATCTGTTCTATCCTATCCGAATCAAAAGCACTTAAGTCTTCAACAAAATCCATAGGTATTATTTCTTTTATTATATAATCAGTATATTTCGGCATTTTTGAAGGTGGTCCGCCACCAGTCCCAAATTGGTATTTTTTGTATTATTAAATATGTTTCTTTGCGGATGTTTATAATCTCTTCCATTGCTCTTTTACTCTTTTTTTGTCACGAAAAAAGCCATGTGTGGTAAAAGCTTCGCTTATATTCTGCCAAGCTACTTCTTTTTTATTATTAGCACAACTTACACTTTTATTTTCCAAAATTTCTGCATAGTGCTTAACTTGTTCGATAAGCAAATTCCTTTCTTGCATGGACCAGTTGCCTTCTCGTTTAAACATTTTTCTTAAAATTATTCAAATAAATTATTATTTATTAATACTTAATAACAAAAACACTTACCACAAAAACGTCGCAGTAGAACACAAAGGAATAGTTCAACTTTAAGTACTTTGACACTGACAGTTAAAATGTTACTGCGTATTAGTTAATACTGGACTAACTTAGAAGGAACTTTGACTATGAATATCGATTGTTTAGTCCAGACTAACAGGATTACTTAGATCGCTTTTGATCCAAGACTATCTTGTTTACTATGAATAGGGCTGATTAATTATTGAAATTGGACGGTAGTTGTTAATAGAAGATTTGTCGCCTTTTTTAAACACTGGTATGATTTTTATTCTCTTCCAGCGCTCAGGATATGTGCTAGTTTTAATAGCCAGATTGATGATGTAGTACAATGGAATAGCCAGAATATCTCTGCATTCTTTAATAATATAACTAGGAATACTGTCATCACCTGCTGTGGCTTTGTTAGATAGAGAAGCCATTTTAGTTATTAATTCATTTACAGTAACTGGTAGCAACGAAAAAGGCAGATTATTATCAGAGGTATCAGTGGTAACATTGGATGAACTTTGGTTGACGAAATTAGAAAAATGTGTAGCAAAGGCATTGACGATGTCTTGTGGATTGTCATAAGTGTTATTTTCTTCCGAAATTCTGGTCCTGTTCTGTTTAAGGTTAATAAATTTCCACAAATCAGCAGGATTCGATTTAATATTTTCTTCAATTAATTGAGTGAAATTATTATAATTATAACATAAAACTTACAGATTTGTTCATTTTATGTTATAATTTCTGTAATTTTGTGGTATAATTGTTGTTCGATGTACAATTTCGCTCTTGTATTATACTGTAGAGCCCCGATGAAGATTATTGTATAATCGAAACGTTGGCGTAGGATAAATAAATTTTATTTGACTGAAAGTCCGAAAAATTATTACTTTTTGTATTCATCTCCATCCCAAACACAGTCGAACATCGATTTTTAAATTAAAAATATTTATATAATAATGTAATTTTTAATAGATATATTCGTGACATTAAATAAATAGGTTATGTCCTGCATGTCTTTTATATTAATTCATTACGTAATCGATTACGATCAAAATTGTGCCGACTTCTGCTACTGCATAATGGAGGTTTAGGTGTGTATCCCATACCGGAGCAACCAAACCAAGCAGAACGACGCCTTCGTGGTACTTCTGTACAGTAGCAGTTCACTAAAAATGCCACTGCTATACATTTATTATTTGGCGTATTTTGCACTGACACATCACCAATTTCACTGCCTGCAGGACATGTTCTTTTAATATCTCTTAACATTTCTTAAAAATTCGCATCCACATTGATAATTATTGTCATTTCTTTGGAAAGTGACTCTCCATCGATGCGGGTTTCTTCCGGTTTGCACCGGTGGAATTAAATCATCCAGTGTGTAGCCCGGTGGTGTAGATTCTTGTATTATTTGTTGTGCGTTGGCGATACCTGCATTATTTTTTAAAGATAAGCTTTAATAAATTAATTTTATATTCATTTTTACCTGCATTATCGATATTTTCTGTGCACGGCAGAAGATCGATTGCTTTAGAGCAATGAAACATTTTTATGATGATAAACAAAGCCGTTAGACTAGACATCATGCAATGTAATGTAATTCAAGTGCTGGAGACCACAAAATGAAGTGCCTCATATAAAAAATGGTTATGATATGAGCGCGGGTGCGGACTTCGCACCCTTACTACGGAGTGATATTTGCGCACAGCATTTATATTTTCTAAACTGCAAGGTTTGCAAAATTCAAATTAATAAAGACGTGATTCACAAAGTATATGTTACCCATAATCAATTCGTATATGGTATTGACAAAACTGCCTCTCATCTGGCCTGATAATAGTGTTTTGATTGAGTTTTAAAGTGGTAGAAAGTATAGAATAAATATGAGTCGGTAAGTATTTTTATAATAAATTTAGAATATTTAATAATAATTAATATTATTACCAAATTATTGCGATACAAAAAGAATGAATTTTGAAAGGGTAATTTGTATGTTAACTTGGCGTTTAAAGATATTAAATATTTCGGACGTGAACCATCATAATTTAAAATTTATGCCTCGTATATATTTATTTTTTTAAATTATTTTAACTATTATTAGATTCTGTTTCAGTATACTAATAATTAGGTTTAGTTATTGACAAGTAGTCTTTGTAAATTCTCTTAAATTTTATAGAATTTTTATTTGGTTAGTAATATTAACTAAATATTGGAATGTTAATTAGCTATTCCAAAAACATCAAAAATTATCAAAAATATAAAGTATTTAGTTCGGTTTATTTTAATTTTTATTGTATCTTCGTAAATATGCAAAATATTCTGAGGTACTAAAATAAGATTGCAATATTTATTTATATTGTAACTAAAAAATAAAACGAATCAAAATTTTAGCAATATTATATCAAAATATGCTTATTTTTAGTTCTTCTCAAAATATTTAAATCGGAGACTTTGTTGATTGGTATATAAATTACTATTTTAATTTTAAAGTGTCCTATATCTTCAAGAACTAAACTTACTTTGCGAGCACTTGAGGTGTCGTACAACACTTATGCCGTTGATAATGGTGAGACTTAAATTATCTCAATGATATTTAAGTGTAATATAATTTTTTTATGTATATCAATAACGTATTTTTCTGTAACTTAGTTACTATGAACTGTGTGAAGAATAGATAAATAATGAAGACGGATTTTTGTGAAAAATTCATGGATCTCACAAGGGTCTTGTAGCTCTATTGGTAGAGTGCGTCCTATTTATAAAACTGAAACCAAGTCTAATAAGCAATACTTTCCATGTGCACGCTGCAAAGGGTTATATCTCAGAAAATTTTTAGCCCGCCTTTCCAAAAAATGTCCTGCTGCCGCTATTAATAAAGATTCAAATCGAATTCAACATCTTTCAGCCTCACAGACACTGGTAGCTTGTGCATTGAGTAGTAATAATGCACTGCATAAAATGCGCGTTAAACATGAGGTATTTGATAAAATGAAGGCCGACGAAATATCTCGCAACTTCAAAATCTGTATCACGCAATTCAATATTATTTTCTGGAATAATGTCATTTCTCTCGGTACCAGTTTGGTCCACTTCTTGTGTATTTTCTTCGAGGGTAGGTACCGTGAGTTTTATCTGGAGGTACCTTATTCTTTTTCTTTCTAGTTTGTCTGATAGATTGTGTACGAATATCTTGATTTTTTTAATAGTCTCTACGAAAAAATTGCACCATTCTGTCCCAGCTGGATCTAGAGCTCTATCAACACTGGAATCAATCCACAAGTCGTAAAACCAGATATGGCATTTTTTGCAAATCGTCAACCATTTCTAAGGCCTTCAGTTGTTCCGGGAATTGTGGTTTCGGCAGTGTTCCTTTGTGATTTTTCTTCCAATCCAACAGAGTGGCTCTCCAAGCTCTTTTGAAAGGGCGGAAAAAACTCACATCTAGAAGTTTTGATATGTGAGTACTGTTTGGTGGGAGTAAAATGAAGCGTATATTGTTGTTTTCACATTTTTCTAACACTGCAACAAATAGGTGTCTAGCCAAGTTGTCACCTATAATAGCTTTTGGACCATCAAATTTTCGTAAATATTCATAGGCAACTTTATTAAACCCAGTGGTGGTAACGTTTTAAATAAGAAATTCCCGATGCATTGTTAAAAAAGTCCCTACATTTCCCTCACGTGATTCAAATGTTCTCTCTTTTTTCTCTATTTTCTTTAGCGAAATTTTGTTATTCCGCTCTGAAGTAACCAGGAGGAACAGGAGAAGTCACTTATATAGCCAGCTTGTGTCAATTGTGGCGCCATCTCTCGGCCCGGGTCCCAACTAATTTAAGTCCATTTTTATCCGTTAGATAACACAGGTATATAAAATTTAAATTTTCGCAATTTTTGTTATTGACAATGATATATATTTATTATTTTTAATGTAACTTTTAATTAATTAAAAAAAATCCATGCGTGTAGAAAAAATTAAAATATATTTTATAAAAGTAACAAAATAACAATAAATTTCTACAAAACAATATAAAAACTAAAAAAATACAAAAAAATAAATATCTTAGTTTTTATGGTCGCATATAATTTTATATTTCATATCCGCCAACATGTTTTCATCGCATCTATATTTTGTACAATCGATGTCTTTGTTCTGCAAATGCGAACGGATGATGCAAATCGAATTTAATATTTCATGTGACAACTTATTCCTTTTTTTTGTACGTACGTCCGTCACAATGGAAAATATTCGTTCTGCATCCGCATTAGCATGAGGCAAAGAAAGAATATTCTTAGATAATACAGTCAAATTAGGAAAAATAAAATTGTCTTCAAAATCTGTTAACTTGGACAATTCAAACCAAAATTGCTCCAGATTTTTATTGAGCATTTTGGTTATCTCTGCTTCGTCAATATTGTACGGCATGGTGCGCCACTCCAATGTGGTATCATTTAGATCTAAATTAATTTTTTGCACAAATTATCAAATTTAAACAGGTCTCTGTTCTCAACACTTAAAGCTAATTCAGGTTGTAAAAATTCTATATATTTAAACAATGAATTATCTTTAATAGGCAGTATTTGTTGAATTTCTTCTAATGCTACTATATAAAAATTAAGACAGTCTAATCTCACTTTATTTGATTCAGACTTTGGTATCTGGTTTAATAGAACGTGACATGGATTCCCTAAAAATATTGCTTCTACATCAAAATAATTATCAGGGTTTCTCACACCCATATTTACATCTAATTTATTTAGCTTGACAAAATTTTGTCCTAACTTGAAGAATATTTTTTTGGATTCTGCATGAAGTTGTTGTATAAGTGGCTTCTTAGACTGAAATATTGCATTTAAAGTATTGAAATAATTCAGTACATACTGTAAAAATAAAAGATATGCTTTGTTGCAAAAATTGTCCAGTTCTGTCATAATTAATTCTGCTGATTTCAGTTTGTCTTCTACCATGGCCAGCCTAAAGTAATTTAAGAAAACTTCCCAATTTTCCAAAATCCTATTAATACATTGGTGTCGAGATAACAATCGGGTACAAGCCACTTTGAGAATTTTCTTGCTTTGGCCATTAAAGAATTCCTGCATTTCCTCCAGTTGGGCACATCTTTTGGAGCTCTGAGAAAAATAGGTGGCAACTTGACGCAAAAGTTCTTCTGGGGCTCTAGGTAATTCCAGACATGCTTTATTGGCAATAATAGCAGAGGTGTGACAAATACATTTAATGATGGTTGCATTTGGATTTTCAGTCAGCAGCTTGGATGAAAATGAATTATAGACACCCACCATAACGTTTGCACCATCATTAGCCATTCCAATAACATTCTTTAGAGGAATATCCAATTCATTCAAAAGATTTTTAAAACTAGTAAATAATTTTTCTGCAGAACAATCTCTCGAGTCCAATTTTAACAAATCGAGTAATTCAGTACATACTGTCCCATTTGATTTGTTTATGTATCTGACTAGAACACATAAAGTCTTGTTAAGTCCTATATCTGTACTTTCATCTATAAGTACAGAAAAATTAGTAATTTTTAAAGTTTTCACAAGATCAGCTTTAATATTAGGAGCAATAACATTTTTAATTACGCTTTTACATTTCTTACGTCCCAGTGCGGCCTTTTCAATGATCTTAGAATCAAAAGCTATTTCCTTTAACAATGGTATCAAGTGATCAATAATTTGAAAAGCGACATTGTGTTCAGCAAAAAACATACTTAATCTCACTTCAAACCCCTTCACATGTCTATCATCGTTTTCATTTTTCTTCTCAGCAAAATAATCTGCCATATTCTTGTTGGCATTTATTAATTTTACTTTTGATTTATGTCCCTTACTATCAGCATGTTTCGTTAACTGATTTACCACATCGCAGAACAGTGTTACATTTACATTTAGTAACATCATTCGGAATTTTTTCCAGCCAGCCTTTAAATGCATCAAGCTTCAACCAGTCCTCATTGAACTTCTTTTGTCTATATTTATATTTTTTAGGTTTGCTTTTCCTAGGTCCAGCACCTTTCAAACTGGTAGAATCACTGCTACTTTCTGTTTCTGACATTGTCTTCAATTTTTAACCAATTTCTGAAATTACGCAATCTGTGAGGGTTCGTTTTAGAGCTCGATAACCTTACTTACCCATTCAAAATTAATGAACATAGAGGCAGAAGCAACAACAAAAGTAAGGTTACGCGTTTTCGCGGTTAGGGTGGAGTTTTTGGTTATTATGTTTAGGTTATGTCTTATGTCAGTAACTCAGTGCGTGAATTAAGTGAACATAAAATTCCTACATCTGATCTAGGGTTATTTGGAATATTTTTATATAGGAACACGGAAATGTCGCACAGTAAAAAATATATCAATCATTAGGGGCCATTCGGGGCCTTTGGAGGGAAATTAATTGGAAATTCCCTACATTCAGTAAATTTTAAAAAATCCCACTCATTTTCCTTACGTCATAAAATTTCCACGATTTTTCCCTACATGTAGGGACATTTCCCTACTGTTACCACCACTGATTAAACCAGTTTTCAAAGAGCACACTATCAAACCAACCGATTGAACTACAATTGTATACTGCACCATCTGGTCCACCTTCTGTCCAATTATCGTAAATACGGTTAGCCTTATAGACAATGTACAACGGTAAAAGTTTATCATCTCCAGTTACTGCGAACATAACTGAATTGCTGCTTTTTGTTGCATCGATGACCCTTTCGGTATGCTTGGTGCCCTTACGAACAAAAACCATTTCCTGGCCAGGGTCATCCGAAACATTAGTTTCGTCAAAATTAATTAAATTTTTGGGTTTGACATACTTCAATGATTCCTCAGTGTTATCAAAATACTGATAATAATAATAATAATAATAATAATAATAATAATAATAATAATAATAATAATAATAATAATAATAATAATAATAATAATAATAATAAGGGGGGCCTTGAAGAATAGAATCCTATTGTGTCAATCTTCGATAAAATATGCCATTTGGTTGTAAATGATTTATATATTTATTAAAAATTATACTAAGGTAACTCTTTATATATGTACTTTTATATATTATATGGTTATCTACTTTAATACGTTCTATATAATGTAAGTATTTTAATTTATATATTTTGACACCTGTCACATCATTTTTAAATTTTAACATAGATATCTATACATTTTTATCACATATACATATCAAAAATTTTATAATAAAATTATATTTACATATTTGAACAGCTTAAATTGAAAAGTGATACAATAGGATGATGTTTATAAGGCTTAAACACCTATATGGGTTATTAAAACTATCCCTAATAAAGCACTACCTCAAGTAATAGGTAGGAGAACGTCCATCAGATATGATGAGTACCGAAGTAAAAATAATCGGGGTGATTTAAATTAGTACCCGAGGGCTTCAATGGGTTTTGCTAATTTTGCAAATTGGAGATCTCAGAAAATAATGTCCAGATATGATTAATATCGTGAAAATATCTGGGTTTGTCCAAAAATAGCAGAAAGCATGGAATAGGTCAACGGTGGAATCAACCAGCGGAGGAACCTAACCATAGATAATGGTGCGTCTGATGCAGAATGCGCGGCACAATACAGCGTCTGTTTCTCCAGTGGAGGCGGCTGAATCAAGAAAGCTGGCAGATAGCTATAAAATGCAACCCTTTAAAATTTAATGGTCCGCACAAGGAATCAAGTTTTGAGTGGCGTGCCGGGTACACCGGTTCGGAACACGCCACACCCCGGTGGTCCAAGGCAGCAGGTTCCCTTGGGTACAAACCATCGTAATGACGCCGAATCTGCAAACATACGACGAGCAGGCATCACAACAGAACAAGCCTTGCGGGACAATAACACCCCCACACAAGTCCCAACCACCTGTAGTGCTTCTTCTTCAATTGAGGAGACCACGCAGGAGGTCTGTAGTAGGAGACGGTTTAAATGGTCACTTGAGATGAACACTTTTTTATACCGCTCTTACCTATTAATAACTGAAATGGAGACTGTTAATCGTCCATATAGTGTTACACTCTATAATAAAATGATAGAAAAATTTCCCGAACTTCAACAAAAGACCATCCAAAACATATTGGATCAACGGCGTCAACTCTACATTAAAAACAGACTAGAGCCTGCCATAATAGAAAGAATTAAAGAAGAAGTAATAAATGAACTAGGGATTAATTCTAATCACACAGAACAACAAACGCATGCAGACATTAATACAGCAGAAATACAAGATATAGAACCAATACAACCTGAACTAGAACAATACAATGAGAATATAACAGAAGAGCAAAGTACGGAACTGATGAAAACTGAGTTGGAACAATCTATTGAGAATATTTTTAATGCAAATCAAATCTTGTATGGTGGAATTGATGCAGTATGTAGACCCATATTACCAAAATTAAAATTTTCAAGAAATCAAGTGTACATAATAAAAGCATGCAATAAGATCTTACAAAATAAACTTCATGAGAGTACTACATTAGAAGAAATAACGGACCTAATCTACATAGGAGCAGTAACTGCACTAAACCAAAATAATCAGTTTGCATTTGAACAGAATAGTGTAAATAATTCAAATAAGTACCAACCACTATGGGAAATAAGATTTAAAAAACGCATAGAGGAATTAAGAGCTGAAATTGGAATTCTTACCCAAGCTGTTAAAGGAAATAAAAGCAAAAGAGTAGTTAAGAAAACACACAGAATTATCAATAAGTATAAAAATGAAGATAATATCACAACTATTGATATTTTGGATTTACTCAAACAACATTTAGCTGCAAAAACCAGTAAGCTACGAAGGTGTAAAGAATGCTATAAACGAAGAATGCAAAAAAATTTATTCAAAAGTAATCAAAAAAAATTCTACAGAAATTTAGATGAAAATAAATTACAAGATGAAACACTAAATGAAATTCCAGAAGAAACAGATACTAAATATTTTTGGGAAAATATATGGGGAACGTCTTTACAACATAAATTAAATAATACTTGGATAGAACAAGAAACACAAAAAATAGATAGCATTCAAGTAATGGATTGGAATCAGGTAAACAAAAATGATATACAAAATGCAGCAAAAAAACTAGCCAACTGGAAATCACCAGGGCCAGACAAAATTCATAATTTTTGGTTAAAGAAATTTACCACTATACATTCTCATTTAGCAAAAGCATTCACAAATCTATTAGAACACCCAGATAATGCACCAGGCTTCTTTACACAAGGAATTACTTACCTTTTACCAAAAACGATACCATCAAGTTCAGATCCTAGTAAATATAGACCCATAACTTGTTTATCTACCATATACAAATTATTCACATCAATAATAGCAAATAAAATATATGACCATTTAGAAGAGCATAATTTAATGGCAGAAGAACAAAAGGGATGCCGGAAACGTAGCCAAGGATGTAAGGAACAATTAATAATAGATGCTATAATAATGGAAGAGGCAAAGAAAAAGCGAAAAAATTTATACGTAGCCTATATAGATTATCAAAAAGCCTTCGATAGTGTTCCTCATTTCTGGTTAATAGAAGTACTAAATATTTATAAAGTTCATCCAAAAATAATAAATCTATTGCACACGTTTATGGGTAAATGGAAAACAAGACTAGTAATGTCGAAAACCAATAATACCATAGGAAATATTGACATTAAAAAAGGGATCTTCCAAGGAGATTCTCTAAGTGCTCTATGGTTTTGCCTTGCTCTGAATCCTCTATCCACCTTACTTAATGATGCAAAATGTGGCTATAAGTTAAGTAACTCAAATGTAAAAATTTCTCATTTAATGTACATGGATGACATCAAACTAATATCTAACTCTAAAAAAAATTTAAAAAAAATGTTAGAAATTACTGAAACTTTTAGTAAAGATATTAAAATGCAGTTCGGATTAGAAAAATGTAGACTAAATGGTTTTGAAAAAGGAAAATGGAAACAAACAGAAAACTATATCTCAGCCCAAGATCCTAATGTTATCATTGAAAGCATGGATAAAGACGACACATACAAATACTTAGGTTTCCAGCAAAATTCCTCTAAACAACATGAAAAAGTAAAAGAAGTTGTAACCAGTAAGATGCTTCCACGTATAAAGAAAATTCTAAATACTAAATTGTGTGGAAAGAATAAAATAAATGCTGTCAACATCTATGCTATACCAGTGGTTGTATTTAGCTTTGGATTTGTGAAATGGAATCAAACAGAGCTTGAAAATTTAAACAGACAAATTAGAGTACTTTTTACAAAGTACAGAGATCATCATCCAAAAAGTTGTATCGAAAGATTTCATCTTCCTAAAGATTTAGGTGGTAGAGGAGTCACAGATCTCATTAATTCACATTATAAACAAGTTCACAATCTTCGAGAATACTTTACACAGAAAAGTGCTAATAGTGACATGTACTATAATTTAGCTCAGACTGACAAACATTATACACCACTTAATCTTGCTGAACACAACTTCCATCCACAGGACAAAATTATAACCAATAATCAGAAAATAGAAAAATGGAAAAACAAGGCTAGACATGGTACATATATTGTAAACATAAGTAATGGTGATATAGATTTACCTGCTACACAAGCCTGGCTAAAACACTCCAATATTTTTTCGGAAAGTGAAGGTTTCATATTTGCCATACAAGACAGAGTGATTGCCACAAGAAATTATCGGAAATTTATAATAAAAGACAACACACTAACTTCAGATAAATGTAGAATGTGTCACAGAACGGAGGAGACTATAGAACACATAATAAGTGGTTGTAAAACATTAGCATCGGAAGGTTATACGAATCGGCACAACAATGTAGCGAAAGTCATCCACCAACACCTAGCTATTGCACTAGAGCCTACAAGAGTAACAATTCCTTACTACAGATATCAGCCGGAAAACGTCATAGTTACAAATGAAGGTAAGCTTTACTGGAATAGAACAGTAGTAACTGACAGATATACAAATCATAACAGACCAGATATTGTATATGAAAATACGTCAGAAAGTAAAGTGTACCTCATTGATATCGCAGTTCCATATGTAACTAATATAGAAATCACTAAAAATAGAAAAATAACAAAATATCAAGATCTAGCTCGAGAAATTAAAAATTTATGGCATATTAACTACGTAGAAATCATTCCAGTAATCATCGGATCCACAGGTGAAATCCCAAAACATCTTCATCAAGAATTAATAAAATTAAAACTACCACCTAAAATCTATATAACTCTACAAAAGATTGTAATAATTGAAACATGCGGAATAGTAAGAAATGTGCTTAATAATGGTTAACAAGTCGACAAAGTGATAATATAAAATACGATCAACAAAGTACGCTTGGATATTTGAACTACCAGGAAGACCAGTACCTCAAGAAATCTTTTATATTATTACTGTATAATGTAAATATCATATTTTGTATATACTTACCTCTTATGAGGTCGTTATACAAAACTTTTGTAAAATGAAAATGAATAAACAATAATAATAATAATAATAATAATAATGATAATGATAATGATAATGATAATGATAATGATAATGATAATGATAATGATAATGATAATGATAATGATAATGATAATGATAATGATAATGATAATGATAATGATAATGATAATGATAATGATAATGATAATGATAATGATAATGATAATGATAATGATAATGATAATGATAATGATAATGATAATGATAATGATAATGATAATGATAATGATAATGATAATGATAATGATAATGATAATGATAATGATAATGATAATGATAATGATAATGATAATGATAATGATAATGATAATGATAATGATAATGATAATGATAATGATAATGATATTGATATTGATATTGATATTGATATTGATAATGATAATGATAATGATAATGATAATGATAATGATAATGATAATGATAATGATAATGATAATGATAATGATAATGATAATGATAATGATAATGATAATGATAATGATAATGATAATGATAATGATAATGATAATGATAATGATAATGATAATGATAATGATAATGATAATGATAATGATAATGATAATGATAATGATAATGATAATGATAATGATAATGATAATGATAATGATAATGATAATGATAATGATAATGATAATGATAATGATAATGATAATGATAATGATAATGATAATGATAATGATAATGATAATGATAATGATAATGATAATGATAATGATAATGATAATGATAATGATAATGATAATGATAATGATAATGATAATGATAATGATAATGATAATGATAATGATAATGATAATGATAATGATAATGATAATAATGATAATGATAATGATAATGATAATGATAATGATAATAATGATAATGATAATTATAATGATAATAATGATAATGATAATGATAATGATAATGATAATGATAATGATAATGATAATGATAATGATAATGATAATGATAATGATAATGATAATGATAATGATAATGATAATGATAATGATAATGATAATGATAATGATAATGATAATGATAATGATAATGATAATGATAATGATAATGATAATGATAATGATAATGATAATGATAATGATAATGATAATGATAATGATAATGATAATGATAATGATAATGATAATGATAATGATAATGATAATGATAATGATAATGATAATGATAATGATAATGATAATGATAATGATAATGATAATGATAATGATGATAACGATAACGATAACGATAACGATAACGATAACGATAACGATAACGATAATGATAATGATAATTATAAAGATAATGATAATGATAATGATAATGATAATGATAATGATAATGATAATGATAATGATAATGATAATGATAATGATAATGATAATGATAATGATAATGATAATGATAATGATAATGATAATGATAATGATAATGATAATGATAATGATAATGATAATGATGATAATAATGATAATAATGATAATAATAATAATAATAATAATAATAATAATAATGATAATGATAATGATAATGATAATGATAATGATAATAATAATGATAATAATAATGATAATAATAATGATAATAATAATGATAATAATAATGATAATAATGATAATAATAATGATAATAATAATGATAATAATAATGATAATAATAATGATAATAATAATGATAATAATAATGATAATAATAATGATAATAATAATGATAATAATAATGATAATAATAATGATAATAATAATGATAATAATAATGATAATAATAATGATAATAATAATGATAATAATAATGATGATAATAATAATGATAATAATAATGATAATAATAATGATAATAATAATGATAATAATAATGATAATAATGATAATAATAATGATAATAATATTGATAATAATAATGATAATAATAATGATAATAATAATGATAATAATAATGATAATAATAATGATAATAATAATGATAATAATAATGATAATAATAATGATAATAATAATGATAATAATAATGATAATAATAATGATAATAATAATGATAATAATAATGATAATAATAATGATAATAATAATGATAATAATAATGATAATAATAATAATAATAATAATAATAATAATGATAATAATAATAATAATAATAATAATATTAATAAAACAAAAGCAAAAAATGACAACACGAATATAGTTCAAAAGATTAGAATTCATTATGACGTCGCTGTTACGCGCAAGACATAAATCAAAAGCCATAAATTATTTCGCCACTTCCTCCCTACAATAAACTTTTGGTATACTAAATTGGACCAAGACCGAGCTAGAAAATTTAAATATTAAAACAAGACTATACTAACGAAGCACAGAAGTCATCACCCAAAGAGCGCCAAAGAAAGAGTACATCTGTCGAGAGAATTAGGCGGAAGGGGAATATCTAACATCATTGACAGATGTGAAAGACAAAAGAATAATCTTAGGGTATAATTTTGGGAGAAAAAAGAAACATCCCAATTACATGCAGCTATAGTCCATGCGGATAAAAATATAACAACATTAAACCTCAACGATATGGGCAGTCCCCAAAATACAGAACATTCACAGGATCAATTGCTAATAAACTGGAAACAAAAGCCACGACATGGCAGATACCCAACGCTATTAGGCCAGGAACACATTAATAAAAAAGCTACTCTGTCCTGGCTCAGAACGAGCAACATATTTTCTGAGACAGAAGCTTTCATCACAGCAATACAAGATCAAGTCATCAACACAAAATATTACCGCAAGAATATAATTAAAGATCAGGATGCTACGGATGAAAAATGCAGGGTATGTAAAAAACAAAGTAAGACAATTGATCACATAATAAGTGCATGCGGGAAACTTTGCCAAACATACTATCTAAAAAGGCATAATAATGTAGCTAAAATACTACATATTGAAGTTATAAAGCTATATGAAGACAGAATGGAACCCAACAAAAAGTACTATCTGTATGACCCAGACAATGTTATAGATAAGAATGAATGTAAAATATACTGGGACCGCATTATACAAACGGAAAAAGAAATTAAACATAATAGACCTGATATTGTACTACAAGATAAAGTAAATTATACAACATATATAATTGATGTTAAAGTTCCATCTGCCTTCAATATACAAGAAGCTTATGAAGAAAAAATTACTAATTACTCACCTTTGGCTGACGAGCTCAGAAGACTGTGGAACCAAAATCAAGTCGTCGTAGTACCCATAATTGCTGGAGCCACAGGGGAAATTCCAAACAGCCTATTGGAAAACATACAGCTATTAAAACTAAAACCTACTTTGTACCAACATATGGCAAAAAGCACTAATATTAGATACTTGTCATATTGTTAGAAGAATCTTACCTGAGTATCCTATCCAGACGAAATATGAGGGATCCTATCTTTCCCAGACCGATGGAGATCCTTGCCAACCCAGGAGATGGTACGTGTGTCGCAGGCCCAGATTCCAGGCCACCCTACAATATAATGTAATACATGTATTGTAATGCTTACAATATTTACTTAAAAGATGTATTGTAATACTTACCTGGGAACCTGTAGAAAACATGTACAACTGAACGGTGAATACAGGAAAATAATAATAATAATAATAATAATAATTATAATAATAATAAAAACAATAATAATAATAATAATAATAATAATAATTATAATAGTAATAATAATTATAATAATAATAATAATAATAATAATAATAATAATAGTAATAATAATAATAATAATAATAATAATAATAATAACTAGAAAAAGCGAAATGTGCGTAGATCGTGTAGGCTCACATCACCAGCGGGACAAAATTTCAAAAATAATATACTAAAATGTAATATGTATTGTACGAAGAACTATGATATATTGTATATACTTGCCTAAAAGGCCGTATATATAACTTATGTACCTATTAAAGTGAAAATAAAGAATAATAATAATATTTATTTATACTGAAAATTTACAGGTAAACCTAATTACATATTTACAGTGGCATATTATTGACAAATTGTTTCTTTAAAGTATTTTTGTTATAATAAAATATATCTACAGTATTATCTATATCATTCAGTTTGTTGACAATACGAAGACATGTATATATTGGCGAAATTGATTCTTTGATATTAAATATTGTACATCTAGGTCTTAATTTTATATTAGGCACATGAATTGGTAACGTCGATAATAATTCAGGTACAGGTATAGTCTCTATACTAACATTGGTCCGGGAACTTTTTACATTTTCACATAACCGCAAACTCAATGCGTCTTTGTGCCGTTTCAGGAAGTTATTTAACCACTGTCGACCTGGCAGATTATCATAATTTTTTAAATTTTGGTTCCCTTTCGATCAAAAAATCGCTTTACTAGCTTTCTAACATCCATTGGAGTGAATGGAATGCGCCATTTTGAAGATATAAATAAGCTATTTACATATGAGAATTTTTTTATATTTAAAATGGCATATTTTTAACGGTTTTTCGGGGTATAAATACGGGCCCAAACGATAGTATTAGGCAGAGAGCGCGTGCTCTCTCAACAGAGCATTAGCTCTTCATTGAGTCTTAGACAGTGTGTGCTCTTTCGGGGAGACGGTGTATGCCGTCTCTCGCGAACCTGATGAGTGCCGGGCGAGCAGTTTGTTAGGACCTTGGCTGCCTCTGACTCAGTGCTGTTGGTGTGTGCCGGCAGCTCGTGAGGGAGTGCAGAAGGTGCATCGTACGGCTACGGACACGGGCGTAGCCGGGTGTTTCCGCACAGTGGGGTTTACCACTGTTTGATGTAATCGCGATTGTCAATGAGTGTTGGTGTGTGTCAACACGGCTCCGTTCCGAAATCGCGATTGTTGATGAGTGTTAAGTGACAACACGGTTACCATTTTGTTTTTCTCAACTTTGGTGTGTGCCATTGTTGCCCGTTCATTGTTGACCGATTCTTTTAGTGAACGAATCCTGCATGTACCGCTGGTACATTTATATTATCCTATAGTAGACTAGCGATTGCTACTTTCATTTGTTTTGTTATTATTATCGTTTTTAATATATTTTAATAAAATATGAAACTTCATCACATATGATATCATTGTCAAAAACCGAACTGTGTCTCCACTAAGCTACCCGAGCACCTTTTGTCGTTCAAGCCAATGTTTTCAGCGACGCTAAAAGAGCGTCCTTCACCAGATTTACCACTTCTCCTGTGCTGTGTTATCGACCGTGGCGAGATTTCGATTGCCTAAGGGCCTCCAAATGGTTTAATCCGCATCACTCAAAAGAAATATGAGTTTTATTTACAACAAAAAATACTTTTGTTTCTAGAAACATCCAAAATGAAAAGAATTACTTTCAACTTAAATAAATTGCAGGTAAAAATAATAAACGCTATTTAAATCTTACATTTAATTTTAAAACTATTACAATTTTATTTTAAACTTAATGTACTTTTAGTTGATTATTATACATTTTTAACTTAAATATTTCTACTTTTGTTTTGAATAAAATTTGCTTGAAATAAAATTATACTTTTGGTATAAAATTAAAGCAAAATCTCTTTGGGTGCACTGTTCTCAAAGGTAACAATAAAAGGCCCATTTTTAATAGATTTGTAGAAAAAATATTTTTTATAACTCTTACATAATACATGAGCAGTGTCCTCGTATCTCCACAACTCATATTCCCCTTCTAAAAGGGGAATCTACCCTTTCCATATCAAAATTGCCCCGTCTGGAGGGCATAATGGCGTGATATATATTCATATTCATATTTATATAAGCATTAGTAGTTACAAATTCTTTATGGCAAGTCGAAAGTTATACAGAAAAAATAAATTAATGTTACATTAATAATAATGAATTACAAGTGTCTGCATCAGCAATGGCGGTCAGATATTCATCTAGACTATAAAAACATTGTTTTGTCAAAAATTTCGTTATTTTAAGTTTAAAAACATTATAATTTAATGACTTAATTGATGCTGGTAAGGAGTTATATAAATTAATAATTAAAGAATTTCTCTGAAATCGATCTAATTTAATTCTGGATACTTGAATTAAATTAGCATTTCTAGTGTAGTAAAGTTGAAAACTAATGGAAAATTGTGAGTGTTAATATGAATTTCTAACAAAGTAAAATATATAAATAAGCAAGGCAGTTGTATAATTTTAAATTGTTTGAATAGAGGCTGGCAGTGTTCGCTAGCACCGACACCTTTTATAATTCTAATAGCTTGTTTTTGAAGCTTGAAAATTTTGTTTGCATGGGAGGAATTGCCCCATAGAATAATCCCATAACAGATTATTGAATGAAAAAGACAAAAATACGACGAAATTTGTATCTCTAAATTTAAGCATTGTTTTAACTTTCGTAAAAGAAAATTTATACTAGCGAGCCTTGTAAGCAAACTCTCAATATGATAAAAACCATGTTATACCATTATCTATTAGAAAACCTACATTTTTTACAGAATTACCTGTCCTTGCATGTGGATTTGAAGATACTATTATTTCGTCTTCTCGTTGTTCAATTTTAATTTATTTGCTGTAAACCAAGCTTCAGCACTCTTCAAATTAGTAATAGTTATTTCATTTAGTGATAAAATCGATTTATGTGATGCAATTAGTTTCGTGTCATCTGCAAACAGTACAGATTACATCCTGAAGCTAAATTTATTCATATAAATATTTAAAATAGATAGATAGATAGATAGATAGATAGATAACTTTATTCTTGCCCTAGGGCTTTGAATCTTAATACAATTTACTTAAATATTTGCATTGTCTTATATATATATATATATATATCATATCACACATTATAAATAGGTGAGTAATTGCAGCTGGGCTCTTCTTCTTCTTTCGTCTCCATTCCTTCCGGGTATTCGTCAACTTCTTTTTTCGTCTTTCTTTGGGTGTTGCATATTCGTATTCTTCAGTTCTCCTTATGTTAGTATTGTGTCTCTCATTTTTTTTTCTTCTATCATTGAGCTGTCCTCCACTGCGTCTTTTGTCTTTCAGCGGGATTCAGTGTCCCTTTTCTCTTCTTCTTTTGAGAATGATTCTCATGATCTCCTCTCCAGAGCCTGTTTCGTCTAAGAGTACTGTTAAGCTCCTGCCTTCTTTCCTCTTGGAGCATTCATAGAATATGTGCCAAATTGACTCGTCTTTTATTTTGCATATTCTACATTTTTTCTCTTCTTCTGTTTTCCACGATTTATTTTCTGAGGTCTCATTCCCGCATCTGAAACGTGCAATTAATTTGATTCTTTCTGCCTTTGGGTTCAATAAATATGGAGGCTTATCATTCGTTACTAGATGTTGATATAGTGGAAAATATGTCGATTCTTTTATTCTGCCTAGTTGTATTTGTGTCTGTATTTGCTTTCCTTTTTCTTCTAGTATCTTTACCACACTTTCTCCTCTTTCACGCATCATTTCTATACTAGTTGTCGAGTACCCGTTCCTTTCATAGAAGCTTTTCCGGGCTTTCTCCCATCTGGAGGTGTCTTGTTGATTTCTTTCCTTTTGTCTGATTTCCCGCCAGCATTCTTTTAGCAAGTTACCTTCCTCTAAATTTCTTATCCGTTCCTCAAATTTTGTTGCGAACTTTCCACTTTCAATTTTCATGTTATATCTCTTCGTCTCCTCTAGCAATATGTATGTGGGGGTATTACGGTCTACCCCTAAAATCCAACGTAAATATTTTTGATGTATCCGCTCTATTTTTTGTTGTTCTGTCCATCCCCATATTTCTGCGCCGTACATGATTATCGGTTTAATCATTTTATCGAAAAGCATTATTTTGATAGGAAAGTTGTTTTTGAATTTTTTTTGTCCTAATCCCCAGATCTGGGCCATCGCTGCCATGGATTTTTTCGATAGATAATTTATATGCTCCTCTTCTATATTGGAACGCTGGAAGGTTATTTAAAATAATAAATATTAATTTTACCCTTAATATTGTCTTCATGAATGCTGCTATTATGTTCACAACACCTAAAAATGTAATAACAAATATTAAAAAAATAAATAAGGATGTCTTAAAGGTATGGATATTTTGCAAGTGTAAAAATATTTAAAAAAATTTTTTTTAATATAATTTTTTATTTAGTAAACTAATGAAATATATTTTTTATCAAAGCTAATGCATTCTATTCTAATAATATATATTAAATAATAAATAATTTTAAAAAAATAGCATAGCGTAATATTTTTTCTATTATTTAAATATAATAAAAGAAAAAAGATATTCGCTTTAGTATAATTGTATTAAATTATTACTTACTTGGAGAGAACATGGTGCCTTTGTAGAAAATATTATCAAGTTTTAAAAGTTAAGAGTAATATTGTATTTTGTGAGCAGGGGAAGTTTGGAACACTGGGTTACAGACAGTACTAAATATTTTTTTGTCTAGCTTTAGAGATGATTATTATTATTATAATAATAATTATTATTATCTTATAAATTCAAAGTTAAATTTAGAGATGATGCTTTAAGAAACTTGGTTTATTTACAAATGACTAAGTTATTGGTAAAGAATTTGTCTATATTTATTTTTATTACAATAGTTACAGCGTTCCCCAATCATTATTAGCCCGTGGACCAGGGGCGGATTTAGGCATGGGCTTTATGGCTGCAGTCCAGGACCCTGCATGTACAAAGGGCTGCCCAATTGAGAACTTGTTTCGTTCTTATTTTACAAAGAATTGTCTTTACGACAATAAGTTTATTTTTCTACAAATCTACTATGACACCAGTGTTAAAAAGTGACAGACTATTGTTACATTTAAGCTAATGTTAAAAGCAAACTAGCTACCTTGGTAATGTCGAATGGAACGACAAATCGACTTTTTTGACATAATGTCTAAAATTAGATTAGAAATACAAATTTAAATTAAAAAATAATTAGATTTATACAATCTTTTTAGTTTATGTTCTGTATTTTTATTTAATACCCGACGTTTTGGCAGCATATACTGTTGCCTTTTTTTATAAAAAATACGTAAATAAATAATAACAAAACATTGGCAACAAGTAACCAAGGTAACAAAATTACAACATACTTAATACAGGAAGCCATGCTCGACTAAGTTCTAATCCGTCGCAATGATTGAGATTATTATGCTTGGTTTTAAAATTGATAAACCGGAAGTGGACTTTTATATTAATGAGAACGACATATTATATTTTATATAAAATTGATAAACCGGAAATAGGATTTTACTTAAAACTATAAACAGATTTAGTAGAAAAATATATTAAAATATAATCCAAAATTTTTCAAATTTGATATTTAAAACTCGTATTATATTATTAGATTTTATATAAAATTGATTAACCGGAAATGGTATTTTACTTAAGGGTAATGCCTTGTTGTCACCAAGTTAGACAGGGGTTTGTAGGTGAGAGACGAGGTAGCCGGTGGGAAGGGCCGTTCAGTTGCTCTATTTTTGCTGTAGGCGTATTTATCTTATTACCCCACTGATCCCCAAAGGGGTCTGTTGCGCTTATTTGGAAGATATGTTTTTTACATCTGTTAAAAAAGTCCTTTCTTCATTAAAATGAGTTTATAAACTGTCTTTTTTTATCAGGTATTGTATTCATGCTAAAAATCGCATATCCAGATTTTAGTGAATAAGCACGTTTTAAGGTCCCTAGAATCCGATTATAACATTTTTACGATGATGTCCGTATGTGTGTGTGGATGTGTGTGTGTGTGTGTGTGTGTGTGTGTGTGTGCGTGTGTGTGTGTGTATGTGGATGTTGGATTCACGATTTTTCAAATAATATAAGATTTAAGACATTTTTAACTACGGATTCTAAATCTAACAATAATGGGAAGAGTTGATTAAGGTTTGGTAACAATTGGACAACCGGAAGTAGTAGTTACAAGAAAAAAATTATCTAAATATTATTTATCAAAAATTTATGTAAATTCTTTATTTGATAAATTTAAATTCATTATTATATCTTCTATAGATTTAGAGATAAAGAAATGCATATAAAATAATTTGATGTAAAAATTCTCAGATCAAACTACTTCAAGGTAAGAAATTCAAATGTTTGTAATTGACACATAAATGTCACTGTCAAAAATATTTGTATGCCGCTGTCAAAAATATTTGTACATTATTATGAAGATTATGAAAATAAAAAAAGTCAACAACGTAAAAGAATATACGTACGTAAAAAGAATATAAGAGGAATTTGCGAAAAAATGACGAATATACAGAAAAAGAAAAGTAGAAAAAGAAAATTTCAGGATATTGAATATAAAGAAAATTTATGTATTGTACATAATTTATATTAAAATATCCCTCAGATTTCGCAAATATATGTGAGAATTATTTTGTAGTGAGACATGAATATATGTATTTGTATTTAAAAATATTTTTCGTTTTATGCGTACAACCAGGTAAAATATTTGGCGAGAGGTTATGTGCTGGCCACATCAGATTTTTTAATACATGAAGGTGTGAAAAAATGCACTTGTTTTAACGTTGTGGAGAGAAATAATTTATTGCAGGCGGAAAAAAAATTGTATGCAATTCGGATATACTTTTTACTCTTGTTGCATAAATAACTATAATCAACTTTTAAGCTATGTCAAATCCCATGCATTTTATTCGCTTTTTTACTCAGTGTCATTATTAATAAGGGATAATAAAAAAATATACAATAGAATAATTTATTTGCTTCTGTAAACAGGATTTTTTATATATAAACATTTGGGGTACTGTGGATCCAAAATTTTAGGCAGTATACAGTATACATATTTTTTCCAAAAATCCTTGTCACGCGTAATCTATAATCAAGAATATGAGTTAGAATAATAATGAATTGTTTAATAACGCAATACTTTACCTTTTCATATTACATCCCTCTTGGTGTCCAGAATACAAAAATACAATATAATTTTTCGGTGATGTGGAGTTGACCCTGGACCTGGTAAAAATACGAATGGTTTCGTTTCAAACTAAACATTTCATCCTAGTATTCAGCAAATGTTACTTTCTTCGTCATAATAGCTTCTTGGAGTGTTAACCTCGCGGCATTTGCAGGACATTTAATTTCTATTATGGTATCATGTCCTATGAGTCCGTCTGGATTTGCTGCTATATAACAAATGTTCTTTTTTGATAAAAAGTCCACATTCATTTATCTGAACTTCCAATTCATCCTCTAATTCCTTTATTGCTAGAGGTTCTTTCTCTATTCCAAATTTGGTATTTACATTATCACTAAATGTATTATATAATAAATTTTAAACAGTGTTGGCACAGTTAGATGCCGTTAGTTTAATTCTTTCAGGATGCCAGAGGTTATTTGTATTTTGTCCAATTGTACTTTGTTCTATGTGTTTTATTTCTTCTTCGGTTTTTGACAGTTCTTTTAAGAATATCTTTGTATTGTAAATTTCAGCACACATTGGTTCTTCACTAACATTAAGACCATAATCTTTGTCAGTGGAAGCAAACAACTTGCGAGGTTTCAAACCTTTTTTGGTTCTCCTCATATCTTTAATTTTTCTAAATAATTTTGTTTTCGTAAAAGTACCAGGACTCTTTTTTGTGAGTTGTTTTTGCAGCCTGTAATGTAGATTTCCTTTTGTATTGCATGATATCACAGCAGCAAAACAACGAGCATGGTAGGAACCTTTTTTAGAAAAATTTATTCTTTTGTCACCTTCAAATTTTGCGACTACAGAATTATATGCTTCTGAAACGTAATTCGTCATATTGTGTAGTAAACTTTTTGAATGGAAGACAATTCTATTTAACAGCGACATAATGTCGTTCTATGTGTATGTGTGATATTAGTGTTTTAAAAAAGTAATTAATATCAATAATCCTTCGACCAGTTGGAAAAAATGTGTCCAAACTAAAAATAACAAAAACCATATTGTTAGATTTTTTCTGAAATACCTATGTTAGAATTAGCTAGTGACATTAATTTTGGAAGAAGTAATGAATTCTTTGGAAAACTAACTATTACGACTATGATTAAATGAGACTTTTTGTTTACTTTCCAGAGGTCATCTTACATAAATAGGTTTTGCAATAAATTGTATTTTTTTTTACATTAAATCATTTGAAAAATTGAAATTCGGTGGACAAGAGAATTGTCGAGTCTATTTACTTTGTTGCACAATTTTTGTAACTATTTTAGAGTAAGATCCCAGGGCCCCCAGACGTAACTTATTTTCTCAAAGATGCAATGTGTGGAATAGAGTAGTATTCCTATGTACATTGAACGCACGCATACCTGCTAAGTTGGGTAGACGGCCAATTTGCAGGTATCAGGTGCGAAAGGTACGTAAAAATTGGACTAAGTTCACTTAAATTCTGAAAGCTGATTTTTATGTATGGCTTATAGAATATTAGTACAAAATAATATTCAACACTCCCAGACACTTCCGGTCGGCCTTAACTTCCGACAGACGCTTTAAAGCTCGCACAAAAATACATGAACTTTACTTATTTTCTCATAATTGATTTTTATATATGTTACTTAGGGGACTATTTCAAACCTATATGTACACAGCCAGACAAATGCTAAGGGCCAAACATGCTCCCAGACACAAAACACATTCTGCTATAAGTACGAGCGCGGGGGACTATACGCGTTTCAGAGCGAGCGAGATAGCCATGTAGTTTGTAGAATGTGTTGATTTCCCCTCTGAAAGTACTGTAATCATAGATGAAAATAAAGAGATTTGTATATTTTGTAAACACAAAAAAACAAAAAAAACATCGATCAAAAGGACTATCTCTACATTCATCTGAAAATAAGGATTTTCTGAGCAAAGTAGATGAAGAAGACGAGAATTTCGCGGCATTGATTGATCCAGCTGTTACATCGAAGTTTGTAGAATGTGTTGATTTGCCCTCTGAAAGTACTGTAATTATAGATGTATAGTAATTCAGTATAAACTTTCTATTAACATGTTAATTATTTATTAATAAATATTTTATCGTCAAGGTCACCATCGGTAGTGACGTTAGATTATTCGTCATCAAGCCAAACATGATATTCCGGATCCAAGTAATTTTCTTCATCATTATCATCAGCTTTCTCTGTAAAAACAAATAAACGAATCAAAATGTATATATCAAATAATTAAAAAAAATAATTTTAAATCAAAGTTAAATACCTGATTCCCCCTGCAGTGATTCACTGACAAAACCCGGTAATTGGTCACCATTAAACCAGTTAAAATGGTATTGATTTTCTTCTAGTGTCCACCCATTATTTTCGGGAGTGAAAATGCTCAATTGCTTTTTATAAGCATTGTTCCATATATTAGCGATGTAATTTGCCCTACGGAATTGTTGCAAAAGCTCACTTCCGCATGGTGGTAAATTACTGGCATCGAAGTTTTTAATATTCTTGCAGTTAAATTCTTCAATTACATCTGATACGGTGTAACTGTTTATGAAAAGCTGAAGCCTGGCAGCATTCACGTCTTGTGCTCCACAAACACCGTAAATATCGCAGATGTAGTTCTGTATGTTGTTAAATATATTTTGCTCGATAACACGATTATTAAATAATTCTGGCTGGCCGAATTCCATAAATGCTTGTTGATACTCGTATTTTTTCTTCAATATATCTTTGTTTTCCTTTCTTGAAGAAAGCAGGATTGTAGTCACATCCAGTGAGAGCATGAAATCCTGGTAAACTTCTACACAACGACGGTCCCAAGTGCTCGTAAATCTTCGTTAAGTTAACATATCTTTGCTTATTACCGGTGCCTGTGAATATCCATACATGCGAATTCTCATTTTTTAAATTATGCATATTACCCAACATTATTGTGGCAATATCAGTATCAGAACACCTAATTACAAAATTTGCCTGAATATCAATATTAGAAACATGATAAATAATTTTTGTATCTGCTTCTTCATGCTCTGGACATGATAAATTGTCATCTACGTCAGATACAACTTTGTTATTATGGACGATGTATGAATGACACTGCCTAAAATTAATAAAAAACTGCTTTTTACCAATGAACGGTACCATCTCATCCGTAGCCTAGTGTTGAATGAAAAAATCAACAAGAGCTTGTTTAAATCGAATGTTCTTCAACTCTTTCGCAAAATCAGGTGGTCGAACTTGTTCTGGTCTAGTAATGTTAAAATCAAGTTGTGTAGTTTCGTGTCGAACAGATCTTTCATAAATTTTAATAGAAGGAGAAAAGTATTGATCGAAAATAATATCGTATCTTGTCGCTTTTAATTGTGTTATCAATTGAAGCAGTTTTTTTAAGACACTTCCAAAAGTTTGAGGGACATTTCTCATCGTATGCAGTAGAAAAAAACCGTCAATAATTAAAATATTTATTTCAGAGGGTGGATTGTGTTCAAGGTCTTTCTCTAAACATTTCATTAACATGGACTTTTGAGTCTTACAAATGGCACCATCGAAATGACACAAGGATAATGGCACTGGTGTTATCGGATATGATAAAATTTTGGCCATATCGACTTTATGGTCAATTGATATGCCTAGCATACGCCCAAATAAATCCCTTTGAATTCTTACGTCCTGCACTTTACCACCAATTTTTGTTTTTCTTTTTTTTTAGTAATCCAGAGTAAAGTTCTCTAACGGTGTCTTTTTTATGCTCTTCTCGAATCTGGTAATATCTGCTTCGCATTCTTCAATGAACGTTTTACGTTTTATCTCACCATTTTTTTCAATATTAAGAAGAAATTTTTCTACAGTCTCTGACGCAGCTTTACCAGAGGAAATATTAATTAAAATGTCTTTTGGCACTTTTGCGTCTGGGAGTGTTGAATATTATTTTGTACTAATATTCTATAAGCCATACATAAAAATCAGCTTTCAGAATTTAAGTGAACTTAGTCCAATTTTTACGTACCTTTCGCACCTGATACCTGCAAATTGGCCGTCTATCCAACTTAGCAGGTATGCGTGCGATCAATGTACATAGGAATACTACTCTATTCCACACATTTCATCTTTGAGAAAATAAGTTACGTCTGGGGGCCCTGGGATCTTGGACTATTTTGTTAAACAACTCATTACATTTATGTTACATACGGGCATACGAAGACCGTAGTAAATATAAATAAATATACTAAATACGTATTTTTCATAAGGTGATTTTTGAGCGTCAGTTATGTAAAAATCGTCAGTACTTGATCCAGGTACTAATAGATCGTCCTTAGGAATTTGATAACTAAAATATTTTAAATTTATTATTATCATCGCTAAATAATGTTAATAGTTACTTCCTCACCTTTTATCACCTTGTAATGTAGTTGTAAATTCAGATTACTCGACAATATTTTTACTAGTAAAATATAAAAATAGTAGTAAAACACAAATTATTCTATCTTGTTCACTTCATACTTATTCTCACTGCTGGTAAGTCATTGTTCAAATTTACATTTTTCACTGCCATTACTTTACATAATCGCGAGCGGCGCAATTTTAATTTCACTGAGTTTTTCCGCGCTGTCAATGTAGGTTTACGATTGAAATCTCTATCACCTCTAGCCATGGTCAAAATGTGTCAGATAAATACTAGATGTACTCATTGCCAAAATCGAAACCAGAAATAGGCAATAAAGTCATACTGTTGAGGGTTTATATACGAAAAGAAAATGAAATACAGTTATAATTACTTACCATCTACCAATTACATTGGAGGAAATTTAGAAATACCTCAGATGTTGTCGAAAATCAGGTAATGTACAACCAAAATCTGCGTTCAATAGAAAATTACCGGCATAAATGGTTTACTTTATTTCAAGGATTATAAATATTAGATTTGATCTTTCTAAACTAAAATTATTGAAATTTATAATTGTAACGTTTATGGTTATTTTATCAAGTTCAATTTAGCCAATATTTATGAGTATGTATACCTTCGCGAAAACCGGTAATTTTTAAACAAACACAATATTCCAAGAGCACAACACTTCTCTAATATTATTAAACTTTGTGTATCTAAGGTTTCAATTGTTTATGTCTTATAGAATGACAACAAAATGAATCCCAAGAAATGTCAATGTTGCAAATGTATTTTTGAACAAAGCTTCAAAGACAAACTAACTAAAGATGACGGAAGGTAAAACTGATAAACAAAATCAATATTCTGAGAGCACAGCACTTCTCTAATATTATTAAACTTTATGTATCTAAAGTTTCAATTATTTATTTCTTATAGAATGACCACAAAATGAATTACAAAAAAGTCATTGTTCCAAATGTATTTTCGAATAAGGCACCAAAGACAAACTAACTAAAGGTGCCGATAGTTAAAACTGATAAACAAAAACAATAATTTTAGAGTACAATACTTCTATAATATTATTAAACTTTGTGTATCTAAAGTTTCACTTGTTTATTTCTTATAGAATGACCACAAAATGAATTACAAAAAAGTCATTGTTCCAAATGTATTTTTGAATAAAGCACCATAGACAAACAAACTAAACGTGGCGGAAGGTAAAACTGATAAACAAAAATAATAAATTGAGAGCACAACACTTCTATAATATTATTAAACTTTGTATATCTAATGTTTCAATTGATTATTTGTTATAGAATGACCACAAAATGAATTACAAAAAAGTCATTGTTCCAAATGTGTTTTCGAATAAGGCACCAAAGACAAACTAACTGAATGTGACGGAAAGTAAAACTGATAAACAAAAACAATAATCTGAGATCACAACACTTTTATAATACTATTAAACTTTGTGTATCTAAAATTTCAATTGTTTATTTCCTTTAGAATTACCACAAAATGAATTACAAAAATAGTTAGTATTCCAAATGTATTTTCGAACAAGGCACTTGCTTTATTTCACGGATTAATGTAACAAACCACTTGACTTTACTAAACTAATAATATTTATAATCCTTGAAATAAAGTAAGCCGTTAATGCCACTAATTTCATATTGAAAGCACATTTTGATCATTTGTTATCTGTTACGTTATCTTTATAATTTCTAAAAGTATTTAGTAGATAATTATATCTAATTGTTTTTCATTTGATTTTTCGTATACAAATTTCTTACCAATTTTTTTTTCTTGTGCTTTAATTTTACAATATATCAAATAAACAAATTTGCAAATGACGTTCTTAAATATATAGAATTAAAAATAATATATATATATATATATATATATATATATATATATATATATATATATATATTGTGACCTCGATCTTGCTAAGGGAGTATCGGGGGCCAACATAACAAGGCTCTCTCTTTCTTACCAGCGGGGTTTAAACTCGGGCGCCGTTCAGTTACCTGAAAGAGAGGGTAGATTGCCTCGGGTATCTGCAGTGGAGAGAGGTTAGGGTACTCGCAACAGAAACACATGGATATTAGAGACTGTTTAATGTTTAATGAAAAAATTATGTACAAGATACAAAGTAGAAAATGTAAAATATAAAAAATAGAAAACCTGACCACTATGACCATCTATATGTTGTGGCGACGACGACGACTGGCCGTGAAGCGACCCGGACGTGACAGAGGTAAAAATAATGAACTATAACTTTTAAATTCGCAAATATACTTTACAATTAATTATAAGACAAACGGCTGGTGAGCCTGTGTCGTATTCGGACGACTACACTCACCAAAACTCTTCTATCTTTCGGCGGCGGCGGAATATCTCTAAGTCGAGGACCCTTGGAAAGAAGTCAGCTCGGGAAAAGTACTCTTAGACCAAGCTGAGCCAGCAACTGAACTCTCTCTGGGAGACTGACTTCTCTGTTTGATGTGCGGGTTTTTATATTGTAATCTGGTGGAAGTGGAAACCGATAAACTTAAATAGTGGGGATGTCTTTGTAAAAGTTTGAGGTCGCCACTATCGTTTTGCAATAAAAATTTAATTTAATAAAACGTGTGAAAATAATAGATGGTCACAGTTTCCCTAAAATTACAATATACACATTCCATAAATTACAATTTACAATAATACATAAAGTCGCTGGTGCTGCTAGGCGTGATGACATTCACAACTGGAATTGTCAAATGTCAAATTCCATCCCTACAAGTCGTAGTACAAAACAAAAGTATTATTGTTACAATGTTACAAGCAAACGTTTACAAAAACAGTTACAACATCAGGAAACATTGTATCAAACGTGTGGGTCGACTGCCCATAGATTTAGTTACATTTTGGGTAAGTTATACAAAACTTTTCATTGTACTTTGCTAACGAGGTTATCTTTGCAGTTTTTACTATTACAACAATTGTTTCCATATACCCTGAACAACTAAAACACATGTGAGTACTTCGTTCGTGTTTAACAATAGTACAAATGTTATATTTTACAGATTTACATGATAAATGTGCGATTGGATTCCTCAGCTCATGCGCACCAGCTTCAGGACCGAATGAAAGATTCAACACAAATTTGGCTTTTCACATGACAACTACGGCTTTACGTTTCACAAACGGTTTACCCCAGTATTTATACTGGGAAAAGGGTCACTTCGTCACAATATATAATATATATATATATATATATATATATATATATATATATATATATATATATATATATATATATATATATATATATATATATATATATATATATATATATATATTGAAACGAAAATAACTAAAATTGAAAAACTTTCTTCACACAAATATATATTCCCAGCAAGACCTTTTTCCCCCTTTTCCCGTCCATCGATTGTACCCTGGGCGGAGCATAGGGAATGCTGAGCAGGAATTTTCGGGAATCTTGCTGGCGAGGACAAGGCGGGTGTTCCATGATGTCAACGGAGATTTGGGGCACTCGAGCTCTCTAAAATGTAATAATATTCACAAATAAGTGCATAAGAAATAAAGAACTGAGATCTGTCATGTGATAACGATCCTCAAAATATAATACTTACATCTTCTACAAACGAGAATGGAATAATTAGGAGATCATTTATACGTTTGTCTTCCTCAAAGTATACAGAAACATTTAAAATAAATTATTTACACCGTTTCGACAAAATATCTTCCAAAACATCAAATTCACCCATTCCACCATCTCCAACGATTTAAAACGTTTGTGTTTTAAAAATAAATAAATGTTGATAATAAACAAAACAATTAAACAACATCCTTATTGTAATCAAAATTATTATAAATGAAAACTTATTTCACATAATCTAGTGAGACATAAAATACTATTATGTTCTTCTGGAGTTGAGTCACCAGTTGGCGTGTAAAGTTGTATAAGTATTAGTTGAAAAGTAGGAACAGTAAAGCTATACGTTAATTTATCATTCGGAATTCCTTAATATTATTCATCCATTGATTATTAATTAGGAAGCTTACGCCGTAGTTACCATTTTTTGATGCACTTTGACATAGTATGTTTCCTAATTTTAATTCTGTGATTTGTTCTTCCTTCCTTCTTACTTCGCAGAGTCCAAGTATGTCCCATTTTATTACTGTTAATAAATAAATAAATATATCATCACGGTTTATTACCCATTGTTGGGTGTGCCAATCTTCTTTGAACACAGATATCGGTAATGTTGAAATATTTGCATCGTGCGGGCGCTTACCAGGCGTCACTTCACAAGCACTCATTGCTGGCATGTAGAGTGCACCACAGGAGTTATTTTTGTAATTGCATGTTTTATTTCATGTATTCTGTATTCTTTATTTAATGTTCTAACATTTTGTGTGAAATTGGGATGTTGTGGTCAGTGGTTCCCGTGGTGATCAGCCATGATGAGAATCCTTGATTTGGCTTCTTGATCTTTCGCTTAATATCCTGTTATGAGATTTGTGTATTTGTAGTATTGACTTTGAGATGATCTTACTATATTATATGTTAAAAATGTAGTTGTAGTTTAGGTTAATGAAAATCAGAAAGTGAGTGTTATGTTAGTGCTGTGTGTGGTCTGTGCGAGACGTGACGGGGGAAGAATTCCTGGAAGGTAGACAACAGAGCGTTCCGTGGTGGGGAGAAGAAGCGAGTCGCAGCGGGAAGAGTCAATCGGCAGCCGTGTGTCAGGCTGGTTAGAGCATCGAAGGTTGAATGTTAGATGTGCTGCATAGAAGCTACGTAATTGCGACAGTTTTCATAAAAAACTGAGCTTAGAAAACATTGACATCCAGAAAAACACACTGACGGTTCCCGTGCTGCGTCAGCGGTAGCTGTGACGGTACGAGAGAAGCCAGAAACGGAGCCCCAGGAAACCTAACCCTGCACTGACCTTAAGACTACCAACGGTTTTTATGGACTTTACAGATAAGTGGACAGTTGATAACTAGTAAATATAAGATATTACTTGTAAAAACAGAATTAATTATAAGAATAGTTTGGAAGCTGGTACCAGGCCACACATTTTCATTCGGTTTTGTTTCTTATGTTGGTATAAACAGTTAATTTAATAAATCTAAATAAAGTACCAATATTTATACTTCTTTCAAAGTACCCAAAACAAACCCTGAGAACAGTGAGCATCTGTGCTCGTTACATAATTTTGGAACCCAACGAGTAGGCTTAGAAAGAAGGAAATAAGTATTGATACTTATTGTTTATGGTGAATTGTATATCACACGTAGTGAAAATGTCACGAAGAAAGAAACGGGAAGTGGAAAGTAGTACAGACGATATGATGGCATTATTAGCAAAAAATATGTTGTCCATGCAACAATCAGTAAATTATTTAGTAGAACAATTAAGTCAACATAATATTAAAAGTAACAGTAGTAAAATGGAACCTAGACAGAAAAAAGTTAATATTGAAATGAATTTTAATAGAAATTACATTTCTGCATGGAAAGATTTAGGTGGTACTAATTTTATTTTCAATGTGGGGGTAGTTTGAACCCTAAAATATTTATAAAAAAATTAAGTACGCTTTTTGAGGACGCGGGTGTACCCGATCACAAACAGGTAGCATTAGCGTTAAATGCTTTAAGGGGATCTGCAGCAGACTGGGGCGCGATGAAAGAAAACGAATTAGTATCGTTTGAAAAATTTAAAATTGCTTTTTTAGATAGACACTGGGGTTCTCACCCTGAGAACAGTAAGCATCTGTGCTCGTTACAACTTCTGATTTTTATTCATATCCTTGTCCTTAGTGGTATCAATTGTATCCTTTCTTCTACTACCTCCTTCTAATTAAATTGCAATTTTTGTTCCTGAGAGGCATTTCTTTTTCCATAATGTCAATTACCTTCTTCCTTGATATGAATTTTATTGGAACAGGTCTGGTTTCTGTTCTTCCTTTGTTTCCTGTTCTTTATAGATTGACAATTTCTATTATTGATGTTTCTACTTTGAGTGTGTTGTTGATAAGATTAAAACATGTTTTCTAACTCAAGTATGTTGTTTTCTTGATCAGACGATACAAAAATTAGTAGAACTAAATTTTTTTTTGTTTGCTCGTTCCTGGTCATACCAACGTTGTTCATGTTGGTTAATTTTCTCTGTGTGTTCAACTAATACATCTGCTGTAGATTTAAATTTTTGATCGACCTGCTCAGTAAGCTTTGCTATATCCGATTTTACACCGGCTATAGCATCTAATAAAGGTTTCAAATTCTTATCCCTTTGTTGCAGCAGTATTTCAAGCGTGGGTAATTCAGTCACCGCTACCACCCTACGCAATTCGAATGGCAACCTAAATCAACGCTGGCCTGTTGACGCTGCTAGGTGAAAAATGTTTATTTTTGTATTTTATTTACATAAATTTAATTTAGTTTAATTTTTAGATCTATAATATCCTTTTATATATTGGCTCCCATACACTTTTAGATCCAATTTCAAACTTTAGATCTGAAACTTTTAGAGCAAATTATAATGTTTAGATCATATTATTAAAACCATAAATATGGGCCAGGCTAATATCAGTTTGCGTTGGTTTATTATTTTATATCTTATGGCTATATTTGGATTTTATTTGCCTAAATTTGATCTAGTTTTTGGATCTATAATTTTCTTTTATTTTCTATTTTTAAATTCCCATATATTATTTGATCCAATTTTAGATCTAAATTTTTAGAAATAACTTTTTAGGACTAGTTACGACTTTAAGATCGCATTTTTAGAACCAAATACATGGTTCCGTATAATATATAATGTTGGTTTGCTTTGGTTTGTTAAACCAACTATACACTTTACGGACGCTACAGTTCATATAAAAAACAATGTATATAATTTTAACGCGCCATTTTGGTGTTGCCAATCCAGAACTAAAATTAAAATCGCAGCCAACTTGATAGTTTATTTATTGAAATTGTAATTTACATTTACTGAAAATTTGAATTTAAGTCAAATATTACATGGTTAATACGTTCATTATTACATTTTATTAACAAACTTTGGTAAATCATATCCATAAGTTACATAAATTGTATGTTTTTCTTTGGTAAAATATGAGCTGGACTATTTGAAGATCACAAATTTCGGTGCCTGTAAATTTCAATAATAAAAATACATAATCTACACAAGTAATATTGAAGTATAATATTAGTTAATTATTATGAATGAGCATACTTACGGTCTTAGTAGTATGTTTTCCGAAAAATTTTATTATAAAAACTTGAAAATCGGCATTATATCTCGTTGGTATATACAAATGACAAAATTATTTGAATTTTTAACGTTTCCGTTTTGCGTATCCAAGGTAAGTTCACACAGTTTTGTTTCACCAGGCAGAATATAAGCCGAATTTCAACGAAAGTATACGAACATACCTGATAGAGACTATAGCGACATTTTGCGGTGCCATTCCCAAACTACAAAAATTGTGAAGTTAATCGGTAATATAATTGTCAGCCCGCTGGTTTGTTATTTCGTTATTTGGTTTATGTCTTTATACTATCCTGGTGAATTTTATCAAACGTTATACCTCTAAGTTTGGAAAAAGTACGAGTACATATGAGGTTTGAATTTTCACTCAAAAATTTTTCTAATTCCAGAATATGATATTTACAATCATCATTTGTTACAATATTAACTATGCATTTATTTTAAACAATATACTCAATTTTATAATATCTTATACCTAAGATGCAATTATTTATCTTAAAATTATTATTTATAAAATACATAGTTTCAAAGGTTATAACGTTTGATAAAATTCTCCAGGATAGTATACATAATAACATGTAGGGTAGTGTAGTAAGTATACCAGTATCGAATAAATATATTTAATCGATTTCAAAGATACCAATCGATTTCGGCATCATCCCATCATGAGGCTAACCAGCTAAAAAAATTACAATTACAATGAATTAAATTTTTAGTATTATTAATATAATGGATTTTAATATAAAATATAATGTAGATCTTTTTCAAAATTCTCTCTTATAATTTTCGGGGGATAGGGTTATGTTAATTAGGCGGTTGAACATATAATTAAAGACAGTTTTCTTAGTGGCAGAGTTGTGGAAAGTGTTATAGGGGATGAGGATATCAGAATAGGTAGGTTTTCTGTAAATGTTCCAATCTGTATTTTTTTTTTATATTATTTCTATTTAATGTGATATCTAGAAAGTTTATAGTGTTGTGGTCTATTTCTAGTGTAAATTCTATTTCTGAGATTAAATTTATTTCTGTAAGGAAAGTTTGGAATTTAGTTTGGGAACCCGTCGAGAAGCAGTAAATGTCATCCATATATCATTTCCAGAACAGAATGTTTGAGAGGAACGTTCTTAATTTATTGTTGTAATAGTGAACCGTTAAGTGGACATCTCGTCAGCAGTCCATCGACAAGTCTGTATGTTTTGTCTTGGGAGTTTAAAATAATTTGATTTGTAATAATGTTGTATAAATTTAATAAATTTTGAATATCGGAATGTTAGGTTATAGCTATCTTTAAAATATTGGTAGTTATTGAAAAAATCTTGTAGTAAAATAAGGGTATCATGTATTGGAATATTAGTATAAAGATTGACAATATCAAACGATATCATGAAAAATTCTGTATTATTTTGAAGTGTAGTATTTATTTCTTGTTGTAATGAATTGCTAACGGAATGTCTGGATTTATATTTGAAGCAAATTATTTAGAGATTTTGTTAATCTAAGAGCTAGTGAACCTACATAGGAAGTTATGGGTCGGATGGATTTGTCTGGTTTGTGTAATTTTATTAAACTATTAAGAACTAGAGTTCTTGGGCTTCTTTCAAATATATTATGGACGTTAATGTTAAATTTCTCTGATATTGGTTTATATTTATTAATTGAAAGTCTTAAAGATTTTGTGTATGTATTTATGTGATTTTTGATTTGTTTTATGTTATTATTGTTGAAAAATTTAAAGTTTTCTGGCGGTATACATCGGTTAGTAAAATCTCTAATCCTGCGTTTTTATCCGCCTTTGTTACTATTAAATTGCTTTCATTGATTTTGTTTTATTGATGGAGTATTATTTTTCTAAAATTTTGAAATAGTATTACTACTAGCGAAAACTCGGCTACGCCGAGCTTCCCCTAGGGCTCCGCCGATAGTGTTTTATAATAGTCTTTACGTACATCCAGTCTGTCTGCACATACTTTAAACCCAAATTGCAAACGGTTACAGTCTTATCAAAGGTTTAACTCCTCTCCTGCTCACTCAATCTGCCCACGAATTTGCTCACCCAAACTGCCCCAACCAAATTGCCCTTAAAGGGGGAGCTCCCATTTGATACCACACACGACATATTTCCGACAGCTTTTTGCAAAAAAACAAAAGACGATCGAGTTGTCAAATATCTGCATTACAGCCCTTAAGAAAACTTTTCATTTGATACCATACACGACATATGTCGGACAATATTTTGCAAAAAAACAAAAGACGATCGCGTTGCCAAAATTTACCATTTCTGCACGGCAGCTCTTTAAAAAACAAATCATTTGATAACAAACACGACATATATCTGACTACGTTTTGCAAAAAACAAAAGACAATCAAGTAATCATATTTTTCTCATTTCTGCTTATTAGTTCTTGAGAAAACATTTTATGTGATACCAAACACGACATATTTCATACTAGTTATTGCAAAAGAACAAATGAATATCGAGTTGTCAAATATCTGACATTTCTACATAGCAGCTCTTAAGAAAACATTTCATTTGATACCAAATTCGACAAATTTCTGACTACTTTTTGCAAAAGATAAAAGACAATCAAGTAATCATATTTTTCTCATTTCTGCATATCAGCTCTTGGGAAAATATATTATTTGATACCAAATACGGCTTGTTTCTGACAACTTTTTGCGAAAAAAAAGACGATCGAGTTGTCACAATTTTGACAATTTTGCATGGCAGCTCTTGAGAAAACATTTCATCTGATACCGAACACGTCATATTTCTGACAAAATTTGCAAAAGACAAAAGCCAATCAGGTTATAAATTTTTTGACATTTCTGCATGGCAACACCCGAGAATACTTTTCATTTCATACGACACACGACATATTTCTGACAACTTAAAGAAAAAAACAAAAGACGATTGTGTTGTCATATTTTTCACATTTCTGCATGACAGCTCTAGAGAAAACATTTGATTTGATACCAAACACGATATATTTCTGACAACTTTATGAAAAAAACAAGACGATCGTGTTGTCATATTTTTAACATTTCTGCATGGCAACACCCGAAAATACATTTCATTTCATACCACACACGTCATATTTCTGACAACTTAAAGACAAAACAAAACACGATTGTGTTGTCATATTTTTAACATTTCTGCATCACAGCTCTTGAGAAAACATTTCATTTGATACCAAACACTACATATTTCTGAGAAGATTTTGCAATAAACAAAAGATGAACGAGTTGTCATATTTTTGACATTTCTGCATGACAGCTGTTGAGCAAACATTTTATTTCATACCAAACATTACATATTTCTGACTTTTTCACTCATAAATATATAAACCAATCCAAATTCAGGATTCTACCTAGTTACCAAATTTCATTTCGACAAAACAGCGTCAAAGAAGTTTTTTCGCACCCTTTAAGCCAATAAGATGTCGTATTTTTACAAGTGAGTTTTGATAAGTGAATTTTTTTGACGTTTTAGAAACATATTGTTTACATACCTGTCAAAGTCTGTATATTTTCAGTGTTATCAGTTTTTATTAAAAACGAGTCGATTTGGACATGAATCTATTTAAAATGTTGGAAAAGCAAACTGAAACCTAATACCTCTAAACACAATAAATATTTACAAGATTTTTGTCAAGAAAAAAATTATATAAATAATTACCTGATTTTTATTTTGGAAATAGTCATCCGAATACCAATCGTGGTTAAATTTTAACCTGGAAAAATTTTCCGATTGCTTTACTCGAGCCTGTTGCCAATTTATTTCGTGACATTGATAAAAAATTACTCGTTTGACAACTCAGAATTTTTTTGTCAATGCCACTCAATAAATTGCTAGGCAACCGGCTCTCGTAACAATCTGAAAATTTTTCCGGCAAAAATTTACCACTTATGATATTATATATGACAATTTTCTGCAAAAAAGAAAAGACGATCGAGTTGTCATATTTTTGACATTTTTGTGTGACAGCTTTAGAAAAAACATTTCATTTGATACACATGTTTCTGACAACTTTATAAAAAAACAAAAGACAGTCGAATTGTTAAATTTTTGTCATTTTTGCATGACACCTCTTGAGAATTTTTTTCATTTGATACCGAGCACAACACATTTCTGACACCTTTTTGCAATAAACACAATCTGATCGAGTTGTCAAATTTTTAACATTTGTGCATAGCAGCTCATGTTACAACATTTTAATAGATACCAAACACGACATATTTCTGACAACTTTGTGCATATAACAAAAGATAATCGAGTTGTCAAATTTTTGACATTTCTGTATAGCAGCTCTTGAGAAAATATTTCATTTGATACCTAACACGACTGACTTTTCCCAAAAAACGAAAGACCGCGTTGTCAAATTTTTGACAAAACACTATTTGCAACAGAAATCGTGAGATTGAATCATTTTTAATCTCACATTTTTAGCCGAAACTAATCAAGAGTACATGCATTTGGGGACCCCATAACTCCTGAACTGTTAAAAATATCTTCAAATAAACACAAAAATGGTGATGTTTGGGGTTGAAATATGAATGAGCACCTATATAATGAACCTTTTCAATTTAAAGAGATAGAAGATATGCGCAATGGGGATCTGCGCATAGTAAGAACAACAGAGATCTATGACATGTGTTTCGAAAAAATTTAGACGTAAAATGTGAGAATATCTCAGATAACTTGAAAAAATCTTATCGAAATAAGTTACAAAAGCTTTTATTGAAGTTAAAATGTCAAACGATGCAAATTTTCACTGAGAATACCGGTATTTTAATGACTGCAATAATTTTGACGTTTCGTTGGACAGCCCAATTGGCAGTTGTTCGCGCCATTTTCTTACTATTTGCAGCGATAGAAAGAGATAGCCGTTGAATTGAAAAGGTCCATTGTTGTCATCTACATATATTTTTGTACAAATGCTGTGTTGTGATTATAATTTTATAATGCATTGTTGTAATAAAGACATTTTACATGATACATATTTAAAGTACATTGCTTATGAACCACAACATTTTAAAGGAAACATTTCAATTGTTGTTAACCTTATGAATTATTTAAATATTGTATTGCTATTCACTGAGTTATTCAGTGATCACCTACCTTTGTTATCTAATCTTTACAAGTAAGTCTAATAATCTAATACATTGTCCCGCGTTTTCGTGTCCAGACTTAAGTTACCTGGCAGCTGGCTGATTTAAAATAGTATATTGAACTCACTCATGATTAAATTTACAGATGTTTAACTTAAAAACTAAATTCTACATACATTGTTTACTATATTTTACCAACTTTCATTATTTACTCAGCACAGAATATAATAATAATAGAAAGTCATAAAATTTATGTTTTATTGTAAATTACCTCGGACACGGTTAAAATATCACATTTCTGACTTCAAAAATGTATTCCAAATACAGTATTTATCTCCTACACTAATTTTTAATAACAATAGTGCGGTGCACAAACTATTTAAACATTACTTTCACCGCAAATTTGAATTTTTTGTGTCGACCACTGGCCTTTCATCTTCGGTCGTTTTTTTCCACATTATGCGGGATGAAAAATTTACTAAATTATTGTTTTATATCTCTAAAATATGTAGATATCTAATAATTATTCTGATCCTTTTCGACGTGTTTCCTTATACATTTTCCAAAATTCTATTTACATAATAAAATATATAACATAATAAACATGGCTTAAAATCATTACATATACCTACCTCGTTAATTTCATCATCTTTTCTTTAATGTTACATATTATTCAAACATTTTTTTTGCATTTAAAAGGATGAAAACCAATAATTTGTCATCATTTACATGCCAAATGACATGACAGCGTTTATCGTACGGACTTCACATTAGTCTAGTCAGGAATATTTGTTTTTCACCTAGTTACTTATGACACATTTGGCAACACTGTCCAAGTACATATGAACCGTCAAATTTTATAATTTTTAATTAAAATGATTTAGGCCTTTTTTACCTGCGCGGATATAGTTGCCTATTCTTAAAATTTATGATTATGAATTAAACTTCTTTCAAATTGTCTCCATTCCTATTCTTAAAATTTATGATTATGAATTAAACTTCTTTCAAATTGTCTCCATTTCACAAATATTTCCATTTAAAGGTTTGAAATGATATGTCAAACATGGCGTTCTTCGTCTTAAATTTTCAAGGAAAACTGTGATCGTTACTGTGATCTTTATTGTTTTTGTCCCAATTTTCAATCTTTAATAATTTTTTACTCGAAAACTATGCATCCTACAGTAATTTGTGTTATTACGAGGGCACTCGAGACAATAATTTCCTGCAACTTGGTGAAAATTTCACGAAAATCGCTCACACCATTCAGGCTGTAGAGGTGTTCAAAGGATGGCGATCGTCGTGATGAATTCAAATATATATATATATAGAACTATAGATAGTGAATCTAATCGTTTAGTATATAAGATTATGAAAAGTTGATTTTCTGTTATCAGTTCCACTTAACTCAATATTTTCAGAAGTGTGGAGTAAACAGGTTTTAAGTTCCCGTTTCATTGTATAGAAAATGGGCTTGTTGTATAGTTGACTTTTTGTTTCTATTAACATTATATTTTTATTAATGAAAGGGATTGTTTTTAATGGAATTTGATTATTTTTGCCAAATAGTATTTTGTTTGGAGTTAATCTTGCAATAGTGTGTTTAGTATTGTCAGCTAAGATTGCTGCCAAGTTTTTCTAAGATAGTTTTGTTCTTAAACTAATTATTATTTTTGAAGAGAAGATGTTCTATAAGTGTTGAATGGAATTTTTCAACTGCATTGCTTTTAATATTCTTTACGTAAATTATATGACTGTCTATATCCGCGTGTTTGAATAAATCTTGTAAAACGTTACCTTAAAATTCAGGTCTTGCGTCTATAATTATCTTGTTAAGGATGAAAATAAAATACTAATAAATATTAAACAATAAACTAAACAAACAATGAATAAAAGTTAACGCCAGAATAACTCGCCGCACAACCTTCCCTGTTCACTATCACCTCAAATATGTACACGCTAGTGATGTGCAGCGTTCATTTCGCCCGTTCCCCCACCAATTACAGCTCTGCACCACAATATAAGACACAGATGTAGTACTTCTAGTTTGAATGGTAACACACCATTTGAAAGTTGGTATGAGAAAAAATTAAATGTCAGTAAAATGAGCATTTTCGGCAGCATAGTAATAGTCCAGTCAACGAACGCTCAAAATAAGGATGTGTAATGCATGGACGGTGTCACAATTTTTGACTTCAGGGCTTTGTTTGGAGTCGCTAGGAGGTAAACATACTAAAAGTCCCCGAACATAGTAGGTGGGCGGGGTGCAGGAGGGGACCGAGGAGTTATCTATTTTTGGTTTTTTGCTTCTATCTTGAAGACGATGCGCCTTGTCAAAAATCATTATATACAAAATGAAAGCTAACAAAATTTCCTACGTTTTTGCTTGTGAAAGTTTTTTTCTGTTTTCAATCGTTTAATCGATCCGCTATAAAATATATTGTCTGGCGTTTTTCGTTAAACTTTTCTCTTTAGCACTTCATGACTTCGGGTTACAGAAAAATTCCGAGAAAAGAAGTTGTAGAGGATTAAATTTCCTTCAAATTGGTATATACACTTTCTGTTATCTTCAACCGAACAACAGTTATGGCAATTAGAATTTTTTGTGTAAATTGAGATTCCGCTGGAAAACTATGCATTTAGTCTAGGGGCCTGGGGTATGCGCTTTTAAAAGTGTGCGTCTACGGATTTTCTCGTCGGATTATGTTTACAGGGTTGTTAGAGATGTTTTTATCTTGGTCACATGATTTGTAGCCCGTCAGTTTTTTTAAAAATGGCCGCCAAACATATGCCCCTTTTAATGCATTATGTTAAAGTAAAAATAGGTAATTTATGTCGAATAATATCATGTTTGGTATCAAATTAAAACTCTAAGTACTGCCTGTTACTATATCGTGTTAGTTATGTAAATTGATATGCATACAGGGTAATCAGCGAAAGTCCGGCACCAATAATATTTTTTTTATTTTGAGTTTTTGAGAGATATAAAAAATGTTAACAAGCAAAGTTAAACTAGACAAAGGGGCTCATAAGCTCATCGTAGTAAAAATTTTATATCACTATCGATTTTGGCGGAAATGGTACAACTTCGCTTGCTATATTTTATCGTTTATGGAATTATATTAACACATATTTTAAAAATAAATGGTCGCTATTTTGAAATGGCTAAAGTAAAACTATTCTGTTTCTATCGTTTTGAAACTAATTTTATGCAAATTCTGACTAAAAAATACCGATTCCCTATGATAGATTCAAAGTTGTACCCATTTCCGCTTAAACCGGAAGTGGCAAAAAATGATTACTACGATCATCGTATGAGCCCCTTTGTGTAGTTTAAATTTGCTTGTAAACATTTTTTATATCTCTCTAAAACTCAAAATAAACGAAATGTTCTTGGTGCCGGACTTTCGCCGATCACCCGATATGCATATCAGTTTACATAACTACCACTGTAAAATAATTGGCAGTATCTAGAGTTTCAATTTGATACCAAACATGATGATATTCGACATAAATTGCCTATTTTTATTTTAACATAATGCATTAAAACGGATATATGTTTGGCGGCTATTTTGAAAGAAACTGACGGGCTACAGATCTTGTGACCAAGATAAAATCATCTCTAACAACCTTGTAAACATAATCCGAAGAGGAAATCCATAGACGCATACTTTCCAAAGCGCGTATCCCAGGCCCCTAGAGTAAATGTACAGTCTTCCAGTGGAAGATAAGATAGAAAATGTATATATCATTATGAAGGAATTTTAATCCTCTTCAACTTTTTTGCGAATTTTTCTGTAAACCGAAGAGATGAGATACTAGAGAGAAAAGTTTAACGAAAAACTTTAGGTAAAATATTTTTTTTGTCGAAAATTTGTGGTTTTTGATAGCAGATATCTCATAAACGGTTGAAGATAGAAAAAAACATAAAAAAATGTAGGAAATTTTATCAGCTTTCATTTTGTAAACGACTTTTTTGATAATCCGCATCGTCTTCAAGTTATAAGCAAAAAACCAAAAATAAATACCTTCTCGATTCCCCCTGCACCCAACTCACCTACTATGTCCGGGACCTTTTACTATGTTTACCTCCTAACGACTTCAAACAAAACCCTGAAGTCAAAAATTGTTACACCCTCCATGCATTCTACAACCCCTTTATTAACTGGACTATAATGAATCATATTTCTAAGCCGAAACAACACAACAATTCAATAGCCACTTTTACTTACCTACTTAAAACGCTTCTGGGCCCATAACCACATCAAAAATATTTTTATTCTCCACTGTTTTAATGTCGATATCACTGATGCAAACCACTGGGAATTTATTTTTATTAGCAACCATGATCTCATCGAGATTTTTAATTATGGAGTCACTTTTCACCCAATGTCTATTCAAAGTCAAATGTGCACTAGCACCCGAATACAGCAATCATCACGATTAAATTGTCCTCCAGACAGAAAAAGTGTATTAAAAACATAGTCTCTATTCTGCTTATTCACACTTGTATTACTGTCTTTTAACTGAGGGCATTTGTTCTTGAAATATCCTTTTTACAGTTATAGCACCTGATTTATTTCTTCCTGAATTTTTTTTATTACTACCAAAATTTGTTTTTTCTTTCTTGCTATTCCATTTCCAGCAAAAGCAATTCCTGTTCCAGATGCTTCATCCTCAATATCAAGTAGTTATGTTTTAATGGAATCTCTAGTAATAGAAATACCTGAGTGCTCAATTGCCATTATCTTTGGTGGTATACTTTTCAGGCAATCTTGCTGAAAGCAATAAACCTGTCCATTTTTAACGTTTTAATTTCGGTATATTTTTAACTTTCAACAGGCCAAACCATACCAAGTCTAAGACGAACCAACACAACAACTTTTGCAATATTTAACACCTTTTCTTCAATATCATTATAATTTGCCCACTTAAACGCTTCTGGAAGTTTTCTTCGAAATACTTTTTAAAGTTGTTAATATAATTCACAAACTCTGTAGCCGGTGAATATAAGCTTCCAAAAACGTTTGTTGATTCATATACTATAATGTATGTGGTAAGGGAGATGGCAAGGTTGTCTTAAACACACTGTTCTTTTTGAGAATTTATTTCGACCGGTTTCGATTTTTACAAAATCATCTTCAAGGAAAACCGGAAGACTACAAAGCGAAGGATACAAAAACATATAAGTAAAAAAAACAAACAATACAAATCGCATAAATTATAATTTATGCGATTTGTATTGTTCGTACTGTCTAAATCTTGATGTTTTCTTGCAAAAGATTCACACAAATCATACTGTAAACTATTCTGATGTGGTGTAACTATTTCTGTAATCGTAATCAAGTAAATTTATGTTGAAATCATTTACTTCTTTCTCTTCTTCTATAATTTTTGATGTTGGAAATTTTCGTCAAAAAATAATTTCTATTTTGCGTTTGTGAACTGTATTGGTGTTGGATTATATGAATTACCTGTTTTCTGAATGTGCCGCAGAAATTTTCTAATGAATATTGATCAATTCTTCTTGTAAGTAAAAATCAAAACACTTTTCTTTTAACCTTTGCCAAAATTTAAATTGTCCGTTAAAACATTTAACTGAAAAGTATTCCCCGTAAATGGCTTATTATATTTTTTCGCATGATTTGTTTTCGACGAATTTAAAATATCAAGCAGATGATCAAATTGTTCAACAAGTTTTGGAGTTGCTATTACTTCTACTGGCAATGCTCCTAAGCTGACATAAGTAATACGGTCAGTTGCAACAGTGGAACTAAGTACTTGTGCAGCATATTTAACACGCTTTTTTTCAAAATTTGTTGGCTGTGTACGTGGCGTATCAAGTAGACCTCCACGTTACCACCCTTTTCCATGAAGTTAACAAAGATATTTAAACTTTTCATTTGTTAGTATAATAAAATATAACTCACTAAAAGAGAATTGAAGTTATTTTTATGAAAAAATTAATTTTTATTCTAGTTCAAAAAGTACACATAATATTTAGTTTGTTTTAAAATTCAATAAGTATCTTAAGTTAAAGGAGATTTAGATAAAATTTTGAATTTTAAATAGAAAAATAGATCTTTTTTGTAAAGAATAAAGAGAGCTTTCAATTAATATTAATTTTTAAAATTTATATTTTGCTGTTTTAGAACAGAAGCTTTTAATTCTATATTTATATATCTATAGAGAAGAGATACTCACGAATGTTGTTTTTTTCTTTACCAAGTAAAATTTCTTAGAATTTTTTTATTGCTTTATGACTGTCGATAGGCAATAATTCATAGTTTACATTTTTATTGTCAGACTTGTTTCCTAATAATTTTAAACGTCTATCAATACTTTTGACGTAATTTAAAATACTGCCGGATGACTGCAGCAATATGCCTAAAATATAGCAATTTAAATAATTACTGTCGTCTATTCCATGGATAAAATTTATATTACGTATGTCCTCTTGTAGTTTCAAATTATCTGATTTGACAGTATTCAAGGAAAGAGTTGAATTAGTTGGCGTGGGCACTGTAAAATAAATATTTTGAAAATACTGCTTATTTCACAAATATAGAATACTTATACTTGCTATTTGGCTACCTCATGTCTGTAGTATGATGACGAATACTTGGGAGCGATGTATTTGAAACTGGTAGTGAATTTTTAAATTTATGCATACATATGTATATCAATAAGCCTTGAATCTGGTACCAGAACCCTAGTTTTGTGAAAACGCTGTTTTTAAGATTTATGTATATTGTTACAGGTTATATCCCTTGGGTGGCCTGACTCACACAACATCTATTAATTCTTCTCTTTACAATTGCCACAAAGTTCCTTGCTTAGATGTCTTGTGTGCTGCCCACCGGGAGCAAGACCATGTTACAACCACCAGCCGGTACCAGATAGCTTTGGCTTAGCGGTTGCCAAGTTATTTGTTGAAAAGGTAACGGGAGTTGATACCGATCAAGACCAGTTAAGAAAAATTCAACCTGGCCTGGTTTCGAACCTACGGTCTCTGTGTACACAGGCCAGCACTATATCACTGTGCTATTCCGCCGTTTATTTAAAAATGCCAAATATCTATACTCAATTCCACCCATATGTTTAAAGAACGATTTGTTTCAAAATATTATTTTAAAGCAGAACATTCTTTCTAGTGAAATAAATATCTTGAAAAAAGCGTTCTTCACACGTAAGGTTGAAATTAAATATTGAAATTTGGTATTTTCAAAATGCTCGACTACGAGCCACTGCCTTGTTATAGAGTTTTTAACTGGAGTTTATCTTATATTAATAATTTCTTACATTGCCTAATATTTATCATATTTAAATTTTTACAGTTTTCATACAGACATTTTATATGAAAATACTCAACGAATAATTCTATAATCATACAGTTAATTCTAGTTATGTAACCTATAATTACATCAGTGAGCCTGCAAATCTGAAAGATCTGATATCGGGATATCTTCTACAGCTATAGTTGTAGGAGTTACTGAGTCATTATTTTTATTGTCTTAGTACATTTCTTGCGGATTATTATTCACATTTTCCTGGTTTTTTGATCTTTTATTTACTTTCTGTGGGAAAAATATTTTTTGTTCTTTTGGAATCATTGGTGGTTGCAGATAAAATTCCAGAATGTAAAGTAAATCGTATTAAAAAATCTACAAATTTTATTGATATTTATTGGTATTACTTGATTTTGAGTATGATGTTAGGGATGATGATAAATAATTGGAGCTGCAGTCTTTGGTAAACAGTGTTTATTAAATAGTAATTGGATTAACTGTCCTACGTTTTGATTCCAAATGAATCATCATCAGGGATAGTTACAGTACAGTTGGAGAATAAGATCATTACATTACAAAATCAAAGATGTAAGCATGAAAATGTCAAATGGTATGAGAGATAATAAAATATGTGCATGCATTAGAAACAACTAAAGATAAGATAAAGATAATATAACTTTAGTTGTTTTTGATGTATGCACGTATTTATTATTTTTGATACCTTTTGATGACATTTTCATCCATACATTTTTGACTTTGCAATGTAATGATCTTATTTTCGAACCGTTCTTTAACTATCCCTGATGATGATTCATTTAGAATCGAAACGTAGGAAAGTTAATCAAATTACTATTTAATAAACACTTTTTATTAAGACTGCAGGTCTAATTATTCCTCATCATCCCTAACTTTATTGATATTGTTCGTTTTTCATTACAAAAATTCTTGTAACATACATGTGACACATTTATTATAAAACACATATTTTACAACGTACGTACCTTCTTCGATGTAACCAGATTCAGGTCTATAACTTTGAAATTAACCTCTTATTCTCTTTTCTGTAGATCCACCATCCACGTTTAATCAGATTGTTCAGATTTTTTTCTGGCTTTTTTTAAATGAATCTGTACAAAACAAGAATATATAATAGCAGCACGACAATAACAAATAATTTAATTTTTTACTTACTACAGAAAACATCAATTTCAACATCAAAAATATTCCACGTTTCTTTATCTGGTGTTATATTTTTTGACAATTTGGGACTTGGGCCACAATTTTTGATTTTGGCCAATAACAATTTATCGTCGCTCAGCCAGTTGGAGGGTATTTCCAAATATGTTTGATCTTTAATAAAATAAACAACAGTATATACCATATTTGATCTGAATTTTTTTTAAAAAATAAAGAATATAATTAATTGTTATAGTAAGTTGAATTTAGATTAATTCCGTTGCATTAGGATTGTCATAAAGTTGCTGACGCTACATTCCGAAATAAAGGCAAATGATTATAAAAGTTGATATATACGAGCCCAAAGTCATAGTTGGCCTAGTCGCTCAAATTTTATTTTTAGATAATATATAATAAAACTTAATTATCGGTATTGTCACGTATACGTAAGGGCTTAATCATTTACTCGCTTAATATACTTCATGAAATAAACATATCTTATACTTACTAGTTCATAGAGCAACTCGCACGTGACTTAAGGCTGCGAATAAGGTTTGGTAGAGGCATAATTGAAATAAAAGCAATGAGCTGTTTAGCTTAAGGCTGATATATTGACTGATATTACTTACTAACTATATTAGATATTACATGCTGTACAAAATATATCTACGTAACTACGGTGAATATTACAAGTATGAAATAAACTTATATCTTAAGAAACACAACGGGCGGAGCCATAATTGTTCAGGACACTAGCACTTTGCACGTAGAGCTGAAGGCTTATTGACTTGTCAGTTGACATAGAAGTCTATTAACTGATTGATTCCCTATGGGTTTTGGGTCGCGTCTTATATACTCATTCTTATCAACTATTGACCACACCATCCCATTATTCTGGGAATAACTCGGACGCAAACAGGATGAGAACCGGATGAATGTGCATACTGTGGTTTTCTTCTTATTTGGACTCCACGTGTAAGCACCCCAGCTTCATCCTGCTTGCAGATGACTGACAGGATGATGGTTAGTGTGGCTTCGTGATAATCACGTAGAAAATATTCCTGTGGCTTCCAAAGATAAGACAGATAAGGCAGAACGCTAGTGGCAAAGATATCTTTCTAAGGGTTGTGTCACGCAGACGGAATATAATAATAAATAAATACAACAATACTTTTAGGGATAGTGATTTATGAATGTAAACATAAAAATAAATATAAATATAATTATGCGGTCGTTGGCCGTTCTAGCAAAGGCCGTTGTGGTAGTAAAACCACAAGCCTTCTATTCAACCGCAATACTTTGATAAATATGATAATCCATGGTTTCTATGGTGTTTGGTATTAGGTGAACAGGAGTTGTAGGCGTACTTTATATGGGTATTTGTTATGAGTTACTAAACGATATCCCGCGAATATTGACCTATCTCCTCGTATGACTTTGCTATCTTCGTTATTCATTAGAGTTGAGTTAATTTTGTACTAAGTTATTCGCCAGCGTGACTCCCCCCCCCCCCCCCCCTCTAGATCATGGCGCCCTCGACATGCCTCTTACCTGAGACATAGGAACATACCCCGATTGATTTGTATCGTAATCATGCATGACTGTATACTGTGTTTCGGGAGAACCAGGTTCGGTATGTCGGGTGTCAGGTGAGATAGGTATGACATATCCATCCGAACCGCTTGCGCTGTTGGGATGTAATGGTGGTCGTGGTAAGGTGCGAGGGAGTGTAATGGGTGGTCGTGGGAACCGTTCTGGTTCTCGTCTAAATATTTTTCGCGCTATCAAATCGGCGTATGTTTCTCGTCTTCTCGCAAAAAATTCTGTATGTCTAATTAAGTATATCACAATTATAATAACTATTACAGGCCATGGAGCGTATGCTAATATTTTATAAGCTAAGTTACTTGCGGTGTTAATGACGACATAATTTTTATCCAAACATTCCTCTAACCCATTGAAGATGGGGTACTGATTCCAGTCGTAGGGTGGTAAGTTTAGTGTTTTTGTTTTGGCCCAGGCGGCTGGTATAATTTGTTTAAATTGCAACTTTATATTAGGACTAGCCGCGTAATACTACACATGCTCTACCTCGATTTTACCGTTGATAGTGGCTGTGTAATCACATGGTAGTCGTATCCAAATTGCACCATACTCTGGATTCGATGAAATATTTTTATTAATTTTGCTTATATAAATTCTCGTAACATGCGTTAAAACGAAAGTGTTGGAGTCGATGATGGTTACTAGTCGCGTCTCTACCTTTGCAGGCTGTCAGTTAATAGGGCAAAACCTTGTGAATTCCCTAATTGGTGCGCCTGATATTAATAATTTTGCACAGGCTGCTGTTTTTAAATTTGCGTGGCTTCGTGATATGGCGCATAACCGATCTCTGTGCGGGTCACAGCGTGGATTAACAACGTTCAATTTTGTTTGATTGTGATATCTTATAATTGCCAAATCGACATGCTCTGCCTCTAGCATGCAAGTTAAATTTTGCCATGCTAGCGGGGCAGGTATTAATCGTCGCATCTGAACCGTTGAGACCGCCTTTTTTAAGATAGGGATATGCAAGCCAATGTTTACGTTGTGTTCTGTGATAAGACTATCAGCCAGCGGAAGTCCGTAGTACCGCCCAGCTTCTGCGATGGCGAGCCGGTAACCAACTTCATCGATTTGTTTTTGAATAGAATTTATATCATTTTGAAGTGTCTTCATGCTGATGACCTCAGGTGAGAGGTGACGAGCATGAAATGCACTGATTAAATGGTTAATTTGGTATAACAAGATATTGGAATAATAATTTAGTTCAGTGCCGTGGCATGATGAAATGCTCGATTACTGATTCATTTCTTTATTTTGAATTGTGAATTTAATTGGGAAATATTTAATTTTCTCTTTGAACATTTTTGATTCGTTTTCTGTCGAAAATAATCTTTGAACATGACTGCGTGATGCGATTTGGAAACTCCACCCGGCTGTATTACCATCGTTTGCGAGTATTGTTTGGTTTTCCTTTAAAGTTTTCTATTCCGTGTATTAATGCATCGCAAGCCGAAAGGGCCTGTTTATTCTGTTTGCAACAATTACTGATAGTTTTCAGTGTCGCGTTAGGAATGAATTGTACATCGTATATTAATGGAGTTGAGGTTTCGTAGGGAATTACCTCAGGTAAATTGTGAAAGTACGCGCCTGTATTTATTTCTACATCTTCATGGCTTGTGTATAATAATATTAACATAATCAATACAACATTTACATGTGAAGCCATTTCAACTTAGACTGATTGCCCGTTCGTTCTATTTAATGATTTTGCCAAGTATATATTTAATTTCAAACGCAGAATATTTTTACTAATAATTTACTTTATTTATTAATTACTGGCGGTGTCCTTGCCTTTCTCACAATACTCATTGGCCAATTACAACGCGTTGGTCAAATTCACAAACAATAACACTTATTGAGCTCAAAAAAAATTAAAATCTTGCATGAGCCGCGACGGCTCTATACACCCAATGTCTGGCCAGGAAATTGTCGTATAGAACGGACTTACATGCAGGGCACAATACCTTTAGGCTGGCTCGTTCACGATCGGTCCCCTACTTGCTCTTCGGAGACTCGTGGTTCCGGCCTAACAGCGGGGTCGGGTCCGTTGATCGTGCGTTGGTTGACCTCGATTCGGACCAGGATGCTTTTTTCTCCAGGTAGTATCAACATCCCTTCATAGAAGTCGGCTACTGGTGGGTTATCTTCTTGTATGCGTTTCAGCACTGGATGGTTTTTCCAAGTGGGACAGAGTCGGACCAGGAACTTTTTGAGAGTTACTCGGATTATGAACGTGATAATGAACAGGACTAGGATGGCCAAGGCTAATGAGTATATGCCATGGGCCAGGGATTGCGAGGTAGATATATTGTTTATAGGAGCGGCATGAACAGTGGGTATGGCTGCTGGTAGTAGCGTGAATGCACTAGCGTTGTTTTTTGTCCAAACGTGGACAACAATGCAGGTCAGGACAATATTCCACAGGTATATGATATAATCTCGGTGTAAACTGTATGTTTCAGTCTAGTATTCGAGTTGTAAATTTACGTCGTCGAGTGTGACAGTCCACTGAGTATCAGTTTCCGTGATGGTGGACAGATTTCAATGTGGCACCTTTTGTGTCCAGTTATAATTTAGACACTCGGAAATGTTATCGTAGAGTGGATGTTGTTATGGTACTAGTGGGTTGATACGGTATGTTTTCAGCGACGACCAAATGGCTGGTAATACATGTAGTATTTGCAGGTGACGGCTGTCTTCTCCACACGGCACTTTGGGTGGTATTAGTTGCGTTGACATAGAGTGAACAACGGCAAGGTAACTGGATTTGGAGTGCCCCAGGTTGGTTTATATGTAGCTCGCTGACCGGATGGACTTCCCGTGGACATCTGATTATGGTTTTCGGTTGAGGATGTGTGATTACATATGTATCAGGTTTGACTTCGGAGATTATGGTTTGTTTGGCTGGATAGCACCGGAAGGAGCAGAATTTTGTGATATCTCGACTGTGGCTCCTTCATACATCTTAAAGGCGCATTGCGGTCCATACACCGCATCCGAGGAAAATCTGGGTAGATAACACAATCTGTCGTGATATGGCCGGCATTGATGCAATCCTGCGCCGGAAATCGGTCGCATGGTTTTTCCACTGACGGCCAGATACATTGTGTCATGCATTATCATGCACGTGTCGTTCTCTTATCCAAAAGGTGTCGATAGTAACTCAACAAGTTTCTACTCATGTAGAATTTGATTTACTGGAATTTTGACATGAACGACAATTTTATTGCTGCTGATGCCGCAGTCAACGATGGGTAGCTTGTAGTATTGTGATAGTTCATCACGTGGTATAGCCAACTGCATTCCATATTCTTCAAGTCGGTTCTGAATTTTGTCCAGGTCTGCTGCCAGGATTCCAGGTGTTAATAGGTCTGTTGGAATGTTGCGGTTCTTGCAGGCGTTAATGATTTCATTCTGTCGCATGAGCGTCAGCATGTGGAGCGACCTCTTGAGATTTAAAAAATCGTTAATAAAAAGTTGTCGGACCAACCTATTTGTGGAATTTTCGAATCTCTGGTTTCGTTGTCCTTCTTGTGCTAGACTACTGATTTTTGATTTTGTCTTGGAATGTTGACTGAATATTGGCGTCATAATTTTGAAAGTGCGCCGTGATTGCTGTCAGATGTTTATACTGCTCGTGGATTCCACTCTGTAATTGTTCGATTTTCTGGGTAATGTGGTGTTCATTCATAACAAAATTCTGCATTTTAGAATCCGTCATGACCCCACAGCACCAGCTGAAGGCGTCTCCAACGAAGTCGAGTGGTGATCTGCCGAGACGATTGGGTGGATTTTGCTTGTCCTGGTCATGTTAATAGTTTTTAAGTAATTTTCTTAGTTTCCTGGTTTTATTTGTTCCAGTTCCAAAAAATAATTTGGATCCAGAGAGGCATCCAACATAGTTGATAATTCATCATGGAGGCTGGAAAGTTCCATGACATCCTTGGCTATTTTGCAGTTAGGGGCGTCTTCTTCACTGCATTGCATTATGTCGTTGGACGGATCGACTGATATGTCTTGTTTTTCGACCCACCGGGCTTCATACGTGAGCGGGATAGTGGCCTCATACACTATCGTACCGGGTAAATTCTTCCAATACGCCCCTGCTACTACACGGACAGGGACGGACGCCCGGGATATTGCAACCAGCTGGCAAAGTAGAAATACTACTCTGAAACTTATACAATATTTACGTTTTATATACTTTATTATATCTGGGTTGGGCTTTCTATAGTTATTTAAAATTTATTATATAAACGTCTTACCCTAAACGTGCATACTAATTTGAACTAATTGGAACTTAATATTAAATAAACTTAATTATATAATTAACCTAAACATGCACTTAATCTAAAGTAATTTTTTTTTGGGTGTGCTATATAGTCTTTGTTTTTCACATATTGGCTATTAATACTAAAAAAATGTCATTGATTATTCCTAAAATTAACACTAACACTTATCACTAACACTATTGTCATGATCGGTCCATAGCTCACGGTGAGCGTTATTCAAAATTGAACATGATCTCATCCGTGAGTTCGCCGTTTCTAAATTGTTCCAACGTCAAACGTCCTTCGTGCACATATTCGTAGGTGCGGTTGACCTTACGCGCCCTCCAGGTCGCGCCGTTGTTGTTCGCCCGTGAGTGTCTCCAGCACCGGGGGACATGTGGGGTCGCCTGCATGCTGAACTTTACCCTGTTTATTTTCGCCTTCTTTAGGGTGTTCATAGTGGCGATTGCCTGTGGGCTTGAGGCCGTATAGATGGTCTCCACCCACTTGAGTAGCCCATTGATGTGTTTGAAAGCCTGTGCCGTCGAGACGTAATCCGGGTCTTCGAGCCTCTGGTCATATTCATGGCGCAGAAGTGTCGTGCTCACTGAGTCATCGGCCGTCCGGTTGTATAGCAACGCGTGCCAGTTAACGTGCGCCGTCCATATAGCCATTTCATACACGAATGTGTGCATGTTGACCCTTATTACATCGATTTCGACGAAGGCTACTTCGGCTAGACGTCGGCGGGGTCTGATTGCGGAGGGCGAGGGGCATATCTCGGGGGATTGGTCAGCCGCGGGGCGGGGTGGGGAGTCCTCTTGTGAGCGGGGTTCGGAGCTATCGACACCGCTGTCGCCATCCACACCTGTCGATGACCCTGACGAGTCTCGGTGGTGGATGTTGCGATGTTCGTCCATCACCCATTGCTCCGACGGGGAACGCATTCGGACGACAGTCGACGTGCTGCTGTCTAAGGGTAGGGGGGTTGTGGTGGTGGCGATGCTGGCGCTGGCCTGCGGCGATGTGGCGGTGACTGCTGGCGGTACAAGGTGTACTGTACGGGGTTCCGGGTTGTTTGAACGGGGTTCCGGGTTGTTTGAACGGGGTTCGGAGTTGGTTGTTGGAACCCACTCATTGAAAATCCGCTCCCGGACGAAATTATTCTGTACTGCCCTTGTCTTTTCGTCATTAGACAACTCTGTCCTTGACGACAAGTACAGCATATCCTGATCTATCCCCTATATCATGGGGACGACCATCGTCCGCAGGATGGTTGTTTTAAAGTGGCCGTAAACGTTGTCGGCCGGGATGGATAGGAGGGCTTGCACCCTCAACAGGAGTGAGGTGCTACTTAGCACCACTTGGGAGAACATATCTCATGTCCTATATGATCAGTCATGTGTTTTATTATTTATATTTTTTAACTAATCATTCTTACTCGTGCAACTATGTATTCTGCAAGGCAATTTTCTATTTATATACATTTTACGAGCTAATATACATTTCTCATGCATTCCTCCTTTTTTCACATATTTTGAACTATAACTGTAATATAATGTTTCTTTACTTACATGCCCAATCCTAGATATATCTACATTCTATAACTAATCTTCTACGTCGCTGCTTCTTGATTGTTCAGCTTCTTCGTTGTTTCTTCTTTTACTACTTCTCAGAACCCTTGTAGCGGGTACTGAGTCATCGGGCGTCCAAAGTTCACAATACGGTTGCATACGTGTTACATGCACGGTTTCCAGCTTTGGTTTTTTCGCAGAACCTTTCTGAATTACATAATTTACATCTGACCGTTTTTCAATAATTTCATATGGCCCTTGCCATTTTAACAGTAATTTGTCTGTTTTCCCGACGTGTCTCTCTGGATTATATACTTTAATTTTTGACCTATTTTGTACTCGACGTGTCTGTGTTTATCATCGTATCGTTTTTTATCGCGTTCTTGTTTTTTAGTGATATTTAATTTAGCTTGTTCCCGAATGGCACGGATTTGTTCTTGTGCTCTATGTGCGGCATCCGTTTCCACCGACTCATACAGCTGAGCTTCGGTTGGGAATACGGGTTCGCGGCCATACAGTAATTCGAACGAAGAAATTTTGGTGCTTTCGTGTTTGGCGGAATTATAAGCGAACGTAACATGAGGTAGATATTCGTCCCAATTATTTTATGCTGTATTTACATACATACTTAACATGTTTGCGATTGTTTTGTTAAGACGTTCGGTTAATACGTTCGTCTATGGATGATAAGCCGTGGTAATTTTTTTATCTACTCCCATGATACGTGATAATTCGTTCACTACCTGAGATAGAAACACAGTGCCGCGGTCGCTTAACAGCACACGCGGTGCGCCATGCATACAGATTATGTTTTCTAATATAAACGCCGCCACTGGTCTTATCTTTACTGAAGGGATGGCCTGCGTTTCGGCCCAGCGGGTGGCATAGTCGACGGCAACTATTTTAAATTTTTTCCCATGCTTACTTCGTTTAAAAGGGCCTAATAAATCGATTCCAACCCGATCGAATGGTTGACCGATTGATAAAGCCTGTAACATTCCAGCGGATTTTGTTATGCCTTTTTTAGCTTGGCAGTCTTGACAACCGCGGACGTACTTTTCAATATCTTTTGGTATATTTGTCCAAAAATATCGATTATTAATTTTGTTAAATGTTTTAGCAAACCCGAGGTGTCCGGCCAAGGGCTCATTGTGATTGCTATACAGGATATCTCCGACTAATTCCCGTGGTATCAGGATGACATCTTGTCCGTCCACGCGGCCATTTACTTTATACAAAATGTTATTTTTAAGCCGAAAATTACGTGCATGTCTTTACAATAGTGAATCACCATATTCAGGGTTGCTTAATGCTTTTATAATTTCTTTTAACTCGGTATCTTGCTGCTGATATTCTTCAAATTTTGAATTGTCGAGTGTGTAAGTAGGGACATCGATAACATCTTCCTCGCTTTGTTTGGAAGGTGCGTCACAAAGATAACGCGATAAACAATCGGCATCCGAGTGAGTTTTTCTACTTTTGTGGAAACTTTCATACTGATAATCCTGTACTTTCACACTCCACCTGGCTAGACGCCCTACCGGCTCTTTTATAAAATTCAGCCAGGACAGCGCGTGATGGTCTGTTGCAACGCGGAATTTTCGACCCCAAATAAAAGTTCTCCATTGCGTCAGCGCATACACAAAAGCTAGACATTCTTTTTCCGTTATTGAATAATTAGTTTCTGCCGCGGACAATTTTCTAGAGGCGTACGCTATGGGGTGCCAGTCATTTCCAAATTTTTGCAACAGCACTCCACCCACTCCGTATCCACATGCGTCGACTCTAATCTCTACTTCCGCACCTGGATCGAAATGTCGAAGTACTGGAGCTGATATTAAGCTTTGTTTCAGCGTTTCTATTGCGGTTAGTTCTTTCTTTTCTAATTTGAATTTTGTGTCTTTTTTGGTCAGTAAATACAAAGGACGTGCTATATGTGCAAAGTCCTTAATAAATTTTCTATAGTAATTACAAAGGCCTAAAAAACTTTGAACATCCTTTAACTTTTTCGGTAGAGGGAATTCGCGAACAGCTTTAATTTTTTTATCATCCGGCGCTAAGCCTTCGACACTAACTTTAATTCCTATTAAATCAATTTTTGTTTGCAGATAGGTGCATTTGCTAGGTTTTGATGTTAATTTGGCTTCTCTAAGTCTCTCAAACACATGCCGTAACCGGTTTAAATGTTCATCGAAAGTTTTGCTAAAAACCACTACATCGTCTAAATGTATCAAAACTTCTTTCCATTTTTAATCTTTAAAAACTGTTTCCGCTAAATTTTGAAAAGTCGCGGGTGCTGACGTCAAACTAAAGCTTAATACGTTAAATTCATAATGTCCGTCGGGGGTAATAAATGCAGTTTTCTGTTTATTTGATTCCTTTACAGGTACCTGCCAATAACCACTAAATAAATCTAAACTAGTAAAGTATTTTGAATTACCGAGGTAGCTTAAAATGTCCTCAATTACAGGTAGTGGGTAAACATCTGGTTTCGTAATATACTCAAAAATTTTGACTCTGTCGGGTCTAGTAATAAAACCATAAATATCGCAATTATGATAAAGCGGCATATACCTTACTTTCTGCAGTATAATACTGTTTGACATCGACCAATATTTTTGAGCCACTTTATCCATACACTGAATCTTTCGTCTACCTGGTATGCATAGGAAAGTAGCCTTACAGTCCTTTAACATAAATTCTATTTTTGTTAGAAATAATCTCTTATGGGAATGAAAACTGTAGTCCCAAAAATGTTCTAAACAATTTGTTGTACAGTGGTTTTGAAGTTTCCGTCATGATTCACACGATATCCACTGGATATTGAACTTACTCCAAGATCAATGTACAAGTAAATAAAATTATATAAGATAGCTGTGCTTTTATACTATACATTTGTAGAAGGGATGATTAAAATAGCGAGAAATAATAAATACAAAAATTAAATCTGCTCCCAGGTTTAAAAACCAAGAAGTAGATTAGGTATTCTATGTACTCATTAAAGACAGCTGTGCTTTTATACTGTACATTTGCGGAAGGGATGATTACTAATTATAAACTAGAATTAAAAACTATATATCAAATTGCACACAACAATGGTTACACAAAAAACACAGTTAATAAAATACATAAAGACAAAATATAAAATAAAAAATAAAAATAATATACCTAAATCTAATACACAAATAAAACAATGGGTCAAATTCACTTATATCGGCAAATCAACCCATCTCATAACTAAATTATTTAAAAATCACAATTTAAAAATTGCATATAAAACAGAAAATAAGCTTAAAAACCAACTAAATAATAACATTGAAAACAATAATATATACAATAAAAGCGGTATTTACAAACTAAAATGTTAAACATGCAACCTGAACTATATCGGCCAAACAAGACGTAAATTTAAAGACCGTTACAAAGAACATATTAATTCTTTTAAAAATTTAAAAACAGATTCAAATTACGCAACACACCTACATACCAATAACCACACAGCGGGCCAAATTAATGAAATAATGTCAATATGTAAACAACAAAATAGAAGCAAGAGTTAACATCGCAGAAAACTTAGAAATCTATAAAGAAAAAATAAACAACCCTGTAATAAATGTGCAAACCAACAGCCAATCAGATGCGATATTTCAACCTTTAAAATTATTATTTAAAACAAACACACACAACCCAACTTCAGTCACCAGAAGATGACCGGAAGGTCGAAACGCGTCGTGACGAACATTTAACGTGTTTTTTTAAAATCCAACCCAGTGCAGTTCGTGATCACCACCAGTGTCGTGCAAGAACAATTTCTCCACTCCAAACATCACACGGTACGCATCCTGGCTTGTTTTTTAAATTACTGACGAGTTCATAAAAATGACACTCACAATATTTATTAACTTATGACAATGAACATCGGAAATTCAGCAACTAATTTTAACAAAGCCACCACGGCTAAAATACTCAACACATACTACCGCCTAAAATTAAAAATAAGTAACATTAACGCCAACATTTGGTTTAATAAACAATGTTTAGCTCTAAACATAATACCAAACTATGCCCGTTTAATCATTAAATCAAACTCAACAACTTCTTTAAAAATTAAAAATTAATATGAAATAGATTGGGTAAAAAGAGTACTAATAAATGGTTATAAAAACAAACAATACATTAATAAAAAACTTTATAAACTCCATTTAGTAATAGCCAATAACTTTGGTCTTCAACCTTGATTCGAATTATGCGAACACACTAACAAAATAATCCAAAATAAAATACAACAAATACGAAAGACTAAAAAAGAAAATTAAACCAAAAGATAATACCAACCAAACCCCCAAACCTAATAATCACGTCTTTTATAAAAGAATCGAAAATTTAACGGACATAAATTTTAGCAACGCAGAATTAAATACACTCAACAATGGCCTAAAACACAACCAATCCACTAACTTCAAACAAAATATCGAAAAAATAATAATTGACACAGAAGGAGCCATTCAAAAACTACCGACAGAAGACCAAGAAAAAACAAGACATTTCGCAGTCAGAGAACTGGAAAAAATAATAATAAAAAATAAAACCAACAATACCGAAAACAACAATACTATAAACAAAATGTTAAATCAATAAAAACCAAACTAACTGAAAACAACGCTTTGATAACTAAAGCTGACAAAGGGAATACCACCGTGATAATTAAAAAAGACGACTACATAAACAAAACAATTGACTTTATTAATAATAATAACTGCACCACATTGAAAACCGACCCCACTAATAAATATCAACTTGAGTTAAAAAAAAGCCATAAAAAACGCACCTCTAATAATCGACGAAAAAAAAGTACTTACAACTTAACATGAACCCTCAAGCACCGATCTTAAAAGCCCTACCTAAAATACATAAAAAAGACATACCTATACGACCACTCGTAAATTTCACTCAAGCCCCAACCTATAAATTAAGTAAAACACTTTCGAAAATACTTAAAAATACACTCAATTTGGAAAACAAATATACGGTTAAAAATAGCATTGAACTGGTTAATGAATTGAAAAATTTAACAATAACAAAAACCACACGCCTAATATCATTCGACATAACTAATTTATATACAAATATACCAATAGCCGACACAATATCAATAATAAAAAATACCCTAACCGATAAAGAATTTGACCCCGAATTTATAATACAACTAACTAATCTTCTAAAAACAATATTAAACTTTCAAGTGCATAGTGGGGTCTATTTGACCCCATGCATCATTCTTTTGTTGATAAAATTGTAGTAGTAGGTTCTATCATAATTTCCATTTAGCTAATCCCATTCCACATCGCAGTCGACATAATAGCCACATCAGGCAAAATTAATTGTTTTTATACTAAATATATTAATTGCCAAAGTTTGTTGGGGTCGCCTGGACCCCACTGTGCACTCTATGTTTTACAACAATTTTCCAGGGGAATTTTTTTTAGCTGACTATATTACTTATAACTGTGAAGAATTGTACTTCCCCTAATTTTTGCCGAGTTTTAACAACACAAAGTTAGGGGATTTACGCACTTTTGTCTAATCGGTAAACCTACGGAATGTACATATGTGCTTAGATCCAGTATTGTGTTGAACGTAGTATCGGTGTTGTCAACTGCAGAAGAACAAAATGAATAAAGGTTTATCTGAACAAGAACTCCTTGCTCTCTTAGAAGACGACAATTTTCCACCAGGGCTTCCAGAGGACTCTCAGAGTGACGCGGAAAGTGATACTGAGCATATTACTGAGAGTGACCACAATTCTGAATCGGAACTTGAAGGTAGCGATGTTGAAGAAGAACAAATGCGAAGTGTAGTTACCGAACCATGTTTTGTTGGAAAAGATAAAATCACTAAGTGGAGTCGTCAAGTACCAAAAGTGACTCGTACGAAAATAAAGAATATAGTAGTACATTTACCGGGTGCTAAAGCTTCTGCTAAAAATGTGAAGTTACCTCAAGATACTTTTTCACTATTCATTGACAATTGTATGGTGGATATGATTGTTCAGTGCACGAACATCAAGATCGAAAGCAAAATTGAGAATCGCAACAATCTGTCTTCTTACGAGAAAACGACGGATAAAGAAGAAGTATACGCATTATTGGGTTTGTTATTTATAATGGGAGTTTTTCGATCTTCACATTTGTCGCTCGATGATCTGTGGAATCCCAGTTACGGACCCCCGGTTTTTCATGCAACAATGAGTAAAAGACGTTTCGTGTTCCTGCTTGGGACTCTGAGATTTGACGACATAAACACAAGGCAACAACGAAAAGCTGAAAATAAATTGGCGGCAGTGTCAAGCATCTGGAATAAATTTGTGGAAAATTGCAAAAATTCGTATACCATCAGTGAATATGCTACAATAGACGAAATACTATGCCCGTTTCGTGGAAGATGTAGCTTTATTCAGTACATCCCTAATAAGCCTGCAAAGTATGGCATTAAAATATTTGCCATAACTTGTGCTAAAACGTTTTATTTTTTCTCTGGAAAGATATATAGTGGAAAAGAAGGCAACGAACGAGCAAAAAATTTAGCTCATGATGTAGTAATGCATCTTACACAACCAATTTTCAATACGGGTAGAAACGTAACTACTGCCAACTGGTACACTTCCATACCGTTGGCAAAAAGCTTATTAGAAAAGAGGATAACTTTAGTTGGAACCTTGAAGAAGAATAAGGCTGAAATTCCTTTGGAATTTCTGCCAAATAAACAACGAGTTGTGCATTCAATGCTTGTAGGTTTTGGCGAAACAGGAAAGATAATATCTTACGTTCCCAATAAAAATAAATCGGTAGTACTTTTTAGTTCTTTCCATGATGGGAAAAGTGTCATCGATAGTGAACAAAAGAGCAAACCAGAAGAAATTTTATTTTACAACATGACCAAAGGTGGTGTTGACACATTAGACAAATTATGTGCTGCGTATAGCACTCAGCGAGCGACTCGACGTTGGCCCATGGTTATTTTCTATGAAATGATGAATATTTGTACCGTCAACGGTGTAGTAGTCTTCAATAATGTTAATCCAGAGTATTTTCAAGATAAAGCGCATTCGAGACGCCTTTTTATTAGAGAAATGGGAGAAGGTCTTCTAAAAGCACACATAACACGTCGTTCTGGAATACCACAATTACCATCCGTTGTACGTGAAAGTATGAAACGTTGTGGCATTGAATCTTCTGCAGCCAAGAGACCACATCTTGATGAAGCCGGACCGTCAGTATCGCATGGCAGATGTAACACATGTGCTAGAAAAATGACCGCAAGACAACCTTACAGTACGACAAGTGCAAAATGTATATATGCAAAGAACACTCTGTAGCATTATGTATCAACTGCAGCAAATGTATCTAATGTTAAATATAGTAATTAATATAGTTCATTTTTATGTTACATTGTAGAACTAGAAATATATATCGTAAATCAACCCAAACTGATAATATAATACAAGCAACATCAGAACACCCAAAACAACATAAATTCGCAGCAATTAGAAGTTTACTCCATCGCCTTGAAAATATACCCCTAAATAAAGAAAATTATAAACTAGAATTAAAAACTATATATCAAATTGCACACAACAATGGTTACACAAAAAACACAGTTAATAAAATACATAAAGACATAAAATATAAAATAAAAATAATATACCTAAATCTAATACACAAATAAAACAATGGGTCAAATTCACTTATATCGGCAAATCAACCCATCTCATAACTAAATTATTTGAAAATCACACTTTAAAAATTGCATATAAAACAGAAAATAAACTTAAAAACCAACTAAATAATAACATTGAAAACAATAATATATACAATAAAAGCGGTATTTACAAACTAAAATGTTTAACATGCAACCTGAACTATATCGGCCAAACAGGACGTAAATTTAAAGACCGTTACAAAGAACATATTAATTCTTTTAAAAATTTAAAAACAGATTCAAATTACGCAACACACCTACATACCAATAACCACACAGCGGGCCAAATTAATGAAATAATGTCAATATGTAAACAACAAAATAAAAGCAATAGACTTAACATCGCAGAAAACTTAGAAATCTATAAAGAAAAAATAAACAACCCTGTAATAAATGTGCAAACCAGCAGCCAATCAGATGCGATATTTCAATCTTTAAAATTATTATTTAAAACAAACACACACAACCCAACTTCAGTCACCAGAAGATGACCGGAAGGTCGAAACGCGTCGTGACGAACATTTTTTAAAATCCAACCCAGTGCAGTTCGTGATCACCACCAGTGTCGTGCAAGAACAATTTCTCCACTCCAAACATCCACGGTATGCATCCTGGCTTATTTTTTAAACTACTGACGAGTTCATAATAAGGACACTCACAATATTTATTAACTAATACTGAATACATTGGGAACCTATTAGTTACCGAATGTTAACTTTGAGAATAAATACAACGGTAAGAAAGACAAAAGAAGAACAAAGGGATAAATTGTACGAAGAGTTAAGGACTGCACTACAAAATATAAGCAAAGGTGACATTATAATATTAATGGGAGATCTGAACGCAAAAGTAGGTGACAATAATGAAAATGTGGAAAAGGCAATGGGCAAATGTGGCGTAGGGACAAGAAATGAAAATGGCGATGCGCTAGTGGAATTATGCCTAGAACATAAACTTGTAATAGTGGGAACGCTATTCCCAAAGTGTCATAAAATAACTTGGGTCTCACCAGACAGAAACACAAGCAATCAAATAGATCACATAATAATTAGCTATAAATAGAGGAATTACTTGTTAGACGTAAGGAACAAACGGTCGGCAGATGTGGACAGTGACCATCATCTGTTAATAGCTGAAATTAAACTAAGAATATGCTGCAAGAAAAGCAATTCACACCTGCTGAAAAAGAAGAAATTTAATATACATAAATTAGCAGAAGAAGAAGGAATGGCCAAGACAAATAAAAGCCGCAAGGAGAAATAGTGCCAAACATGGAGCCGATATAAACAAAAAATGGAAGACCAAAGCAACAGTGCACTTAACAGCAGAAATGGTTCTAGATTATAAGGAAGAAAGACGCAAAGAGTGGATAAGTGAGCGCACATGGAATATAAAAGGAAAAAGGAAAGAAATGAAATGAAAGTTAAATATAGCAAATACAACCGAGACCCAAAGAGAACTTGCAAGGAGGTATGAGGAGTTAAATAAAGAATCAAAAAAGAGTGCCAGACATGACAAGCGAAGATGGGCAGAAAACCTGGCAGAAAAAAACGAAGAAGCAGCAGCAACAAATAACACCAGAAAAGTGTATAAAAACACAAAAATTCTTGCGAAAAGACCCTGTAACACAGATAAACCTATAAAAAACAAAGATGGTAAATTATTAACCACGCTGGAAGAACAAATTAAAAGATGGCAAGAGCACTAACAAGAATTAATGGAAGATAACCAGGAAAATGAAACAATCATAGAAGAGGACGGAATCCGCATAGAGGAGAGAAATGCGTCAGTAATAAATACAAATAATAAAACTCCAGGTATCGACGATATCCCCTCTGAACTATGGAAAGCCGATATGGAAGAAACAAGGCGCTTAATTGAACTATTAATAGAAGATATATGGTCACAAGAGTGTCTATTAATAGAATGAAATAACGGTATAATTGTGAAAATACCAAAAAAAGGAGATAAATCAGAATGCGACAACTGGCGAGGAGTCACATTACTATGCAGTATCAACAAAATTTTAGCGTACATATTCCACGAGAGAATAAATAACGCGGTTGATAACAAGTTAAGGAATGAACAGGCAGGTTTTAGAAGAGGGAAGTCATGTGTAGATCAAATAGCAATAGCCCGGATAATGATAGAGCAAACAATTGAGATGAATACTACACTCTCAATGTTTATCGCCTTCGAAAAAGCGTTTGACAGCGTAAAACATAGATCTCGCTGGAGAATACTAGAGGAATTCGGGCTACCACAAAAAATAATCAAACTGATAAAGGCGATGTATGAAAATGCTACATGTCAAAATTTTCACAGAGGACATCTAAGTGAAAAAATAAACATAAAGGCGTGAAACAAGGCTGCATTATATCTCCAGTCCTATTTAATGTTTGCCTTAATCATATACTCCAGAAGACAATAGATAAGTAAAATGGTACTAACTTGATAATAAAAAAGAGTTGACCCTGAGCGCTGAAGTGTGAAGCACGTCGTATTTTAGTGTCAAGTTTTGTATTACAAATCATTGTAATATCATATAAAAAATCTATAACTCTGTGATAATAAATCTAGTTATTGTACATCAGCAAGTATCGAATGCACAATAATAAATTAAACAACTAACATATTTTTTATAACGCATAACCTATAACAAGCACATGGATCCAATACCGCCAAATGAAGATAAATGTGACACTATCCTAAAAAAACTTGAAAAATTGGAGATTATCTCCGAAGACGTAGCTAATACAAGAAAAGAAATACAACTGTTTAATATGAAATTTAAGCAAATCGACAAAGAACAATATATTGAAAGAAACAATTGAAACTCAATCAGCAATCATCTCTAAATTGAATAAATTAGCTAGAAAACGAAATCTCGTTCTCTACGGAATACCAGAATCTGCTGAAGAAAATACATCACTCGAAGCACATATTATTCAAATCATTAAAAAATATCTGGACATAAATTTAACCGCTCACGAATTTGAAAATGTATATCGCCTAGGGAAGATAACCGAAAACCAATAAAAACCTCGGCCAGTACTCTTTAGTATGGTCAACATAAAAAATAAACAGGCAATCCTTAAAAACAGATCATCATTTAAAGGAAGTGGTATATACTTTGACAACGATCTCACGCCTCAAGACAGAGCTGCACAAACAATTAAACGTATGCAAAACAAACACGCTAGAATGGAGTCCAATAAACGCATTACTACTGACAGGAACTCAACTACAGACTCACCTCCAAATCCCCCCAAGAAACGTCAACAATCAACCACTGAGGGTAACTCTTTTTTAGACCCAGTATTCAAGAGTGGAACACCGACATCCTGACTACCTCCGAGCCCCATATAACAGCAAGAAGTAATCTTGATAAGTTAGGTACTACTTCACAACATAATACCTTTAATTTGAACACAGCATTCTGGAATATCAATGGCATAAACAATTTATATAATTTAAACACAAAGAACAAATCCAGAATGCTATGCTCAGATATTATCTGTTTATATGAAACCTGGAATACAAATTCGTACTATAAATTGCCTAACTTTCTAAAAATGTATGAAAATAACACTTACACAAGTTTAGCAATTAAAGAAAAAGACAGGGGCAGGGGAGGCATAATAATTTTAATAAATGAAACTGCTAAATTAAAAGTTACAGTATTAGAAATTACACAATTGTGGATCTTTCTAGAAATTACATCCAATATATATATATACATTTATTTTAGGTACAGTGTACTTCAAACCGAGCCTAAATGATGATATCCTTATTCAGCTTCTAGATGATACCATTTCTGTAATCGCAGATACGTACTCCAACAAAAACATTATAATCTTAGGAGATTTTAACAGTCACATAGGGCAGGATAATCAAGCTGAAGAATACATATTCAACTCTCCATTTGTAATGGAAAAAAGGGTTTCTTTACATAACGGTATCAACCAACGAGGAAAAAAACTACTTGATCTTATGGAAAACTTCGGTCTATATGTTTTTAATGGACGCACGATAGGTGACACTCCCGGAGACTTTACTTTCATCAATAAAAACGGTTAGTCCACCATTGACTTAATATGGGCTAATTTAAATATCATTAACAAGATTACAAATCTAACTTTCTTTTTGACACTCACTAACTCTCCTCACAGCATGGGTATTGTAACTTTAGGGCATAAGCAAAATAACAATAACTACAAAACACAAATTACTTATAAACCATCCTATTCAGTTAACTTCAAATTTAACCCTACATGTACTCCATCCTATCAACAATTCTTAAACACAACAGAATACATACACTTTAATAGTAGTAATACTAATGAATTAAATAACAATTTAATTAATGCAATAAAAGATTCAGCCTCTAAAGCTCACATGATCAAAATCACTAAATATACTCCATTTAATGTGAAAGGCGGGAAAAGTAATAAACCGTGGTATAACAATAACTGCCGGGAACTGAAGAAAATAGCTAACGATTTAATTCAACTATCATACGCTGATGACATAGTTATTCTATGTCACAGCGAAGTCGATGTTCGTAAAAAACTGAATTTTTTTTAACAATATTCCGTAAAAAATAAATTAACAGTTAACGTTAATAAAACGAAAATAGTATTATTCCATAAAGGCAGACCGCCAAAAATTACTAATTCCTTCACTTATAATAACCGCCCTATTGCGTTAACAAATAAATTCGTTTACCTGGGCACAGTCTTCTCCTCTTCTGGGAAATTAAATTTAGCAGCTAAATATGCTTTTAGAAAATCGACGGTAGCAATAAATGTAACCAAAGATATCCACGAAGTAAATCTAACAATTATCCGGAAAAAATAAAGCTGTTAAACTCTATCGTTAATGCAACAGCGCTATACTCTAGCGAAGTATGGGGGTTACAACATTGTGATGCTTTAGATAGATCTCAAATAACTTTTCTAAAAAAAATCTACAATACCCAAGAAGTACACCGGACTCCATAGTTAGACTAGAAACGGGAGTGTCACATATTGCTACATCCGTCTGGAAAAGGACATTGAACTACTGGAAAAAAATATCGAACATGCCGAATCATATGTATCCAAAATTAATTTATAATCGTCTCGTAGCTCTTATAGAATCACGAACAAACAATCCTAAATTAAATTGGGCATCACAAGTAAGAAATTTTCTATACGAGCTGGGTCATAACGAAACTTGGAACACCCAGAAAATAAATTCTGCCAAAATAAGTGAAATCATTGATTGCTATAAAATTTGTAAACGTAATAAGGATATCATCGAGGCAAATAATTCGAACTACTCTGAATGCTATAAACAGTTCAATAAATTCATAATACAAAATGCATATTTATCTTTTGACATATCTTTTCATAAACAACGAATAATAAGTCAAATAAGAGTATCAAGCAAACGAGGGTTACGTATCATATATAAAACCCGTAAATACGAACTAGATGCCTACAATATTTGTACTGTTTGTAACAATCGGGAATTGGAAAACCTCTACCACTTCTTCTGCCAATGTCCAATATACAGTGAACTAAGAAACGCATACCTGAAAAGTCAATTAACCCTAATTAATAATGAACAAAATTTTTATAAACTTTTCGAAAACCTTAATATTGAAACAGCCAATAAAATATTTTACTTTACTGTAAACGCCTTTAAATTAAGAAGTTTCTGTTTAAACGAATAAACCGTTTAGAACAGAACTGTCAATCCTGTATTAATTTCTACAACTTCTGTAAAATAATATCTTGGTTTATATAGTTTATTTTGGTAAAATAATAACTAGGTATTTTTGCTCTCTGTATTAATTCTTATATTATTTTGTTTTATCTAGTTTATTTTGTTAAAATAATAACTAGCTATTTTTGCACTCTGTATTAATTTTTATAATATATGTAAAATATCATTTGTGTATTACACAAGCATATTTTATGCAAGGTTGTATTAGGTATTAAGCCACTCATTCTATAAATATCTGGGTTTATTTGGTTTATCTTGCTAAAATAACGACGTATTATGATACTTTGCATTCTCTTTATTATACATGTTATATGAGATAAGTCTATGCTTTACTATTGCTTATGTTTAGCTAACTAGGTATATATATTTTTTATTTTTCATTATTCATATACTTTTGTAAATTAACAGATATTCTCAAACTGTGTAACAGATTATCATATGTATGGTCAACTCTTATTGTATGAGATATATTCTTAAACAATAAATAAATTATTATTATTATTATTAATAAAAAAAATACCGAAAAAAGTACTGAATTTAAAACTGCGAATAATTAAAATTGACTTTATCAAACATTAATATTAAGTAAAAAAAATGTAAATAAAAATGACTACTTTTTTATTAGGTTTATTGTTAATTAGTTTACATAAATTATACCTATGTACGACACGTGTTTAGCAAAAATAAATAAATTGCAACTATGAAATCCAATAATGCAAAATAATAATAATTTCTTCTTGTAAATATATTGTAATATAAAAACGAAATTAATACTCTTATTACTCAACTCCTACAGCGGAGTGAAATAATTATAATCAATCACAGATAATATAAGTATAGCACAGACTTATGAATAATGGCGCTTTCTGTAACGCTAGAAAAATATAAGTATGAATAATATCGCATCAATTATTATAGACAAATGCAAGGGTTCCCATTAAATATAAGAAAATGATGAGAATTTGTTCATATTTACATTTTTATAATGTTAAAGAAAGTTACAGAATAGAAGTATAGGTCAGACTTGTGGATAATGGCGTTATTCACTATTCAGTAACTTTCTGTAACGCTAATGCTAAAGAAATGTAAGTATGCAAATGTTCTCATAATAAAAAAAAATGATGCGAATTTGTTCATATTTACATTTCTATAATACAGAAAGTTACAGAATAGAATCATAAATAGTAATCATTTATTTGCACATATTTACTAAATCTTTATGGGGTGTCCATAAAAAATAATCTTGATCACCTAAAAGCTGTTTAGCCAGCATTAATGAGTGGCATGTGGACACATTTAAACAATTTCTTTATTTAGTTTTTATCATATTTAGTTGTGAAAAAACCTTTCCGCCGCTGCGCTGCTGTGTGGCAACGTACAAATTAATTTTGATTGATACATTTGGAAATGCAGGTTCATTTAATCCATTTTTAAGTTTACTTGAATATATAATTAGACTTTCAATGTCTGTAATATCATTTTTAGGTTTAAATTCTGAAATGGTTAGCCATTCCAAGTCCAACTCGTCCACATTTATTGAATTTAAGTAACTAAACCTTTCTCCTAAACTTGCAATAGAGGGTTTGTCTTCACTAAAAATGTTCGCCGGATCCAACATCGAGGTCTTATTTAAAAAGGAATCGTTAAAGTTTATCCTTGTTTTTATTTCTTTGCACAGTTTATAATAAAAATGTAAACATTTCATTCTAAATTCTAGAATGTCAGAATCTTGAATTTCTGCAGAGTGATCATTAAGATATAGTTGTACGCCTGAACCTAGATATATTTTCTCAACAGGAAGAAAATAATCTGGATTTGCTGGATCCAATATGTGAAGTGGGGTATTGCGAATCACTTCTGGTTTGATAAAAAATTTCAGAATTAGTTTATAATTGTAACTAATATATGTGACTAGTACGAGTATATGAATTCTTGGGGTTTCACTTTGAAACTCTATTCATTTTATTTACAATATTTAGAATGTGAGATAAAAATTTAAAGTATAAACGAAACAAATGATTTCTTAAATTTTTTAATATTTCATTGGCATCAGGAATATTTTCTTCTAAATATTCTGCTTGAAAATATAATATCAATGCTGACCACTGTTCATCAATACGATCAACAACCATCTGAAGTGATAGCCATCTAGTCTGGCATGATCTTAGCAGTGAATGAGGTTTAACATTCACAAAATGTTGAAACAATTCAAAATCTTTTTTGCGTTTTGCACTATGACTAAAATAGTTATAAATATTTTTAGCTAATTTTTCTATCGTTTCCGGCAATACCGCACATGATTTTGAAGCACATAAATTCAAAGAATGCGCCATACATCTCATCACAAATAAATTAGGCAGTAATCGTAAAAGTTATGCATGAACCCCGTTTTTCCCTCCCATTATTACATTGGCGTTAGCGGATGAAAAACCAATCATGTTAGTCAGTGGAACACTAAACTTATTTAATAAATCAACATCAATTTGGACGGCCCCTTTCATTTTCTGCATATTTTTTGTGACAGGTACGTATAGCATATCGTTGAAGGAGATTTTTCCCTCCTTGTAATGTTTTGTGACACACGCGACAGAAGGCTTTTTTGGTTATTTCTGAGCATGTCAACCAATCGGAAAATTCCTATGTAAATAAAAAAATTAAATCAGTACAGTGATTGATATGAACACAAAATAAATTACCTAATCTGTTACCATTGCTCGCAAAATTTTGTATCGTACTTAATTCGTTTGGGTTTCTGTTCCACTTTCACTACTTTTAAATTTACAGGTGTATTATACTCGTTATCAGAAGAATCAGACGAAGATGAAACAGTTGCTGTTGCAGTATCATCATTAACCGACGCATGAACTTGAACATTGGGCGTTGGTGTTTGTATTTCATGTTTCTCTTCGGCTTTCATACGAATAACAAAGCTATATAAATCAATTATCTAATATTGTTCTAATACGAAATAACTTAAATTTGCTTAGAGGAAAGTCGCCTAATTTCGGATACCTTTTAAGATTGACCCATTATTTTGAAATCAGTAATACTTTTTGAACTTTTATCCACTTGATAATATATATTGGATATTAAAGAAGCAATGTTTGTTATCAGAACAACTTTATTACATTTTATTTTTACATAAAATATATATAAACGAAATTACAGTATTTCTGTGTCAATGAAAATAGAGCTCCCAATTTCGGATACCATATTCGAAATTAAGAAACCAGATATTTATCTAATTATATTTCCAAACAAAAGTCGCATACATATGTTTTTTTCTTATCAGAGTTAGCGCATTGTTCATGACCCCACCTAAAACACTTCATACACCTTATCCACTGCTCACCTCGCGTATCCTCAGAATACAAACTGCTGCAAAACATGCATTCTGCGTCCTCAACTTCATCATCTACGTCCATATCAGAGTCGTCATCCAGGATAGGTTCATCTCCAGAATTGGATGACTCATCGCTGCTCCATTGATCCTTCCTTTTGTGCTTATTTCGTGATAAAGTCTTTTGTTTATGTTCATATGTTAATTCGGAACTTAGTTTTGGTTTCTTCCTTCTCTCTTTCAAAGCTTTTTTTCGCTCTTGTTCGCGCAAGCTTTCTTCTAGCTGATCTTTATAAGGTGTACTAGTTATCACCCAACTAGAACCTTGCCGAGGTTTTCTTCCTTTATTCGCCTGTGAGATTCCACTGCAAGAAGGTAACGGGCTAATATCCTGTGCGCGTATGATATTTTTCTTGTTTGTCTCGATAACTGTGGATCTTGCAATTGGCTTTATTGGATCTTGTTTTGGAGGTGTTTTTTCAATATCGTTTTGAGTAATTTCTTTCGATTTTGACAGATCTCTTGGAGGTGTTATTTCAACATTATCTTGTGGTATATCACCTGGTGGTGTCCTTTCTCTTTGTCTTTCAATTATAAAGTCAAGATCGGAAAATTTATTCCTATTAAAAGGAAATATTCCAGATTTCCGAAATCCATTAGCGGAAATCTCTGCAGTTGCACTTTTTAAATATGCAGGGCACATTAACTTACAAATTTGATAAGCGTTGACAATGCGACCAGGATTCTGTCTCAACCATATTTCAATTTGTTGAGAATAGTAAGTTTTGAAAGGCGACATGAATGACAAATCCAGAGGTTGGATTTTATGAGAAGTGTGTGGCGGGATACACAGAATTGTAACGTAGTTTTTGCGCCCTGCTTCGATTACGTCTATATTCCTTGTGTGGCTATAGTGACCATCGAGGATAAGCAGAACTGGATCTTCACGAGAAGGTTTCACGTGAGAAATGAAGTGTTGCAACCACTGAGAAAAAATATGTTGTTGAATCCATCCAGATGGATGACATGCTGCAATCGAACCTGGTGGTGCTCCGTCTAACAATTCTGCTTTCATGTTTTTTCTTGGAAAGACGAATAACGGTGGGATAAACCCACCAGCAGCATTCATGCAAAAAACAACAGTCACTAATGCTCCTCTTTCAGCAGCAGTGACTGCACCAACTTGTCTCTTGCCCTTCATGGTTATAACACGTGTATTTTTTGATTGGACCGTTGTTATGCCGCTTTCATCAACGTTGTAGACCCTTGCAGGGTTATAATTAATATTTTCCATTGCTGGTTCCAGAAGATCAAAAAATTTATTAACGTTTTCCGGAGTGAAGCCTTTTATTCTAGCTTTTGATATGCCTTGTGGTTTTCTAAGGGCTAGAATTGAATGGCGTTTCAAAAATCCTTTCAGCCATTTTTTACCGGCTGTTTTGGTCTGTTGAGAAAAAGGATGACATATACCATTCCTTAGTGCTATTTGATAGGCAAGCCTTTTAATATCGGCAGTGCCTATTCCATAAAATCGCCTATCCATTTCCAAGCAATAGGACACTAAATCTTTTTCCATTTCCTCAGAAAGAACTGGCTTTCTTCCAATCGGAACAGCAACTAACTGCTCTGGAGTTTTATTATTCTGCTTGACATAATCTTCCAATGTCGACTTTGGAACTGCAAATAATTTGGAGGCTTTAAGATATCCCATTTCCTTTCCTCTGACGGCTCGAATAGCTTGTATCATTCGGTCAGGGTCCCACTGCTTATGTTTTTTGGCGTTCCTAGGCATGGTGTTCTAAAAATAAACATTTTACTCCTAAAACAGCTTGAAATACTGAACTCTGTATACGCCACGAATTTGGATTCCTAATTTCGGATATCTGCAGTTGAGGGACCTAGTCTGTCCGAAATTAGGCAACTTTGTCAATTTCAGGTTAGAATATTGTAAAATTAACATTTTTATAAATTACCTAATTTCGGCTAAAGTGATAGGTTAATCAATATCTTAACTTACCGTGATCAAAAACACAGATTTCTATAACATGTACTTATAAAGAAAACAAGGCTTCAATCACAGAATAAAAAAAACTACGATTGTACGTTCAGACGATAAGTGCTGCCATCTAACAGAAAACCGATGTACAGCGTAAATAAGACAGTATACGTTTTGTTTGACTTACCGCTTTACATAGAAGTAGATTTCAGTTTGCAGCAAAGGTTCGTTTCTTAGATACACCACTATCCGAAATAAGGCAACTATCCGAAATTAGGCGACTTTCCTCTACTTGTGCATGTCTTCTACGAGATTCTTCAGAATCACGAACACAACCGTGACACCGCGGGAACACGACAAAAATCATCCACTGCTGTTCGCTTACAGTTTCAAATTCAAACTAACCTTAACGTTTTAACCTATCACTATTACGTAACGTAACGACGTAACCATTCGAATTCAAATACCAACCTACAGACCTACACAACCCAAATGGACAGCACAATCACAATGCACATGTACATAACTTCAAAATGCAGTGCTAGTCAGAACTGCCATCTACTGTCCTCGGTTTAAAGTAACTTGCTATTTTCACTTTTAAATTTATATTAGAAACAATATTGAAAGTAAAAAAGGGCCAAAATGATGCTTTTACAAAAAAGTGGTACTTAAGTACGAAAGATTTGAAAAAGTACTGAATTCAGTACATATGTACCGAAACGGCAGCAATGTACGCGATAAATGTTTGTCAAATGCACCTACACTAAAAGTACACTAAATACTGTAAAATATAACTTAAAGAATGTAGTACGAATTTAGAACTACGTGCCGAGAGTACAGAATAAAGTGAATTGCAATTTAAAATCTGTTATAAATGTAGCTTGGAATATATTGCACTCTAGCACAAAGTTAAGAATCACCCATGTGTAATATTGTATTTTAAATAATAATAATAATTATAATAATAATAATAATAATAATAATAATAATAATAATAATAATAATAATAATAATAATAATAAAAAGTACTTTTTGTGTAAAAGATGGTTATAAACATGTACAAAATACCTTATACTTGTGTACTAAATGTGTGTGTGAACTGCAGCAGGGGAATACAATTAAAAATCTGATGTGGCCAACACATAACCTCTCGCCAGATATTTTACCTGGTTGTACGCATAAAACGAAATATATTTTTAAATGCAAATACATATATTCAAGTCTCACTACAAAATAATTATTTTAATATAAATTATGTACAATACATACATTTTCTTTATATTCAATATCCTGAAATTTTCTTTTTCTACTTTCCTTTTCTTTTTCTTTATATTCGTCATTTTTTCGCAAATTCCTTTTATATTCTTTTTTACGTATATTCTTTGGCGTTGTTGACTTTTTTTATTTTCATAATCTTCATAATAATGTACAAATATTTTTGACAGAGGCATACTAATATTTTTTACAGTGACATTTATGTGTCAATTACAAACATTTGAATTTCTTGCCTAGTAGTAGTTTGATCTGAGATTTTTTACATCAAATTATTTTATACGCCTTTCTTTATCTCTAAATCTATAAAAGATATAATAATGAATTTATATTTGTCGAATAAAGAATTTAACGGTCTTTAATATAAGTATTTACATAAATTTTCGATAAATAATATTTAGATATTTTTTTTCTTGTAACTACTACTTCCGGTTGTCCAATTGTTACCAAAACTGACTGGACTCTTCCCGTTATTGTTAGATTGAGGAATCCGTAGTTAAAAATGTCTTAAGTCTTATAGTATTTGAGATATAGTGAATCCAACATCCACACACACACACACACACACACACACACACACACACACACACACACACACACATACGGACATCATCGTAAAAATGTTATAATCGGATTCTAGGGACCTTAAAACGTGCTTATTCACTAAAATCTGGATATGCGATTTTTAGCATGAATACAATACCTCTCTTAGCGAGAGGTAAAAAGCAGTCAAATATACCTGGTGCTAGTAAAAATGATCCAGATGCGTAGAAAATATTTATATGTGCTGTAATAGCTAAATACAGGCTGAAATATAAAAATTATATATATTCCTGTTAGTGTAATGAATATTATATTTGAAAATGCCCTAGAAAAAATAAGACGCGTAGCGTAAATTTTTGATGAAAAGTAAGGTATATTGATTCATTCTCAAATAATATTGTTTTAATTGTTTACTAAGTAGTAATTAAAACAAATAATGTTTGTACTGGTTTTTTACCGTCTAAATATAATGGCAGAATTCAGTTTGTGGGGTTCTGCTAAAGCAATTAATTTACAAAGCTCAATTTTTGTTGAAATATAAGGTATATTGATTCATTCCCAAATACTATTGTTTTAATTGGTTACTAAGTGGTAATTAAAACAAATATTGTTTATACTGGTTTGATACCGTGTAAAGATAATAAATGAATGCAGTTTGCGGGGTTCTACTAAAGCAATTAATTTACAAAGCTCAATTTTTGATAAAAAGTCAGGTATATTGATTCATTTTCCTATAATATTGTTTTAATCGGTTACTAAGTGGTAATTAAAACAAATATTGTTTATATTGGTTTATTACCGTCTAACCATTATGGTAGAATGCAGTTTGCGAGGTTCTGCTAAAGTAATTAATTTACAAAGCTCAACTTTTGATGAGAAGTAAGGTATATTGATTCATTCTCAAATAATATTGTTTTAATTGGTTACTATGTGGTAATTAAAACAAATATTGTTTATACTGGTTTATTACCATCTAAAGATAGTGGTAGTATGCAGTTTGCGGGGTTCTGCTAAAGCAATTATTGTTTTAATCGGTTACTAAGTGGTAATTAAAAATATTGTTGAGACTGTGTGACTATTATCTAAACATTATAGTGGAATGCAGTTTGTAGGGTTCTGCTAAAGCAATTAATTTACAAAGCTCAATTTTTGATGAAAAGTAAGGTATATTATTTTATTCTCAAAAAATATTGTGTTAATCGATTACTAAGTTTGTAATTAAAACAAATATTGTTTGTACTTGTTTATTGTTGTGTAAACATTATAGTAAAATGTAGTTTGTCGGATTCTGCTAAGCAATTGATTTACAAAGTTCAAATTTTGATGAAAAGTAAGGTATATCGATTCATTCCCAAATAATAGTTTTAATTGATTAGTAAGTGGTAATTAAAACAATATTGTCTATACTGGTTTATTGCCGTCTAAACATAATGGTAGATTGCAGGTTGTAGGGTTCTGCTTAAGCAATTAATTTACAAAGCTCAATTTTTGATGAAAAGTAAGCTATATTGGTTCATTCTCAAATAATATTGTTTCAATCGGTTACTAAGTGGTAATTAAAACAAATATTGTTTACACTGGTTGATTGTTGTCTAAACATTATGGCAGAATACAGTTTGTTTGGTTACGCAGCATTTAAAATTCAGATGAATACAGAAAATATAATTCTTATGCTAATGGTAGTGGTAACTCATATATTTTAATTTTTTTACCTGGTTTTATTTAAATCTTCAGTAATTAATTGGTAATTAAATGGCAATTAATTCCTACACACTATTTAATGTATAGCATTACAGCCTAGGGGACTGCTAACTTAACTGTCAAGCCAGCAGTCCCCCCGTATTTTTTAATAAATAAATGGCAATTAATTTTGGCATTGTGGTAATTAATTGGCAAATAAATAGAAAAAAAATATGCAATAGTTTTCATTAGGGTCTGCTAATAGGGGACTACTTGCTATACGCAGCCCATTGTTCGGCGTAGATTCTTTGTGTAGTTCTTATGTTGATGGAAAAGTGGAGTGGTTCGTTCGTTGTCGTTTTGAACCAATATTTTTTGGTCTCGCCATTGTGCGGATTTGATAGCGTTGAAGTGCCGTTTTGACTGTCCAGTGTCGGTTTTTCGGTGATGCGCCATTGTGGATTCATGGGCATTACATTTTCGTTCTGGCAGTTAATCTCCGAGGGAGGATTTGGCCGCGCTACAATCACATCTTCGTTTGTTGGGACATCAGCCAGCTTGAGTCTATCCGCCAACATCGCCAGCCTACGCAGCCCATTTTCGCCCTGCACACGTCACATCAGTTAAGTACTTTATCTTCTTTTAAGATCGTTCTTCCGTTTTGTATTTTTTTGCGTGGAAGAACTGAAGTTTCATTTAAAATTTGTGTGTTGCCGTGGAGGACTGTTCTACAGTTCTAAACTGTAAGTTTATTTTTGATACTTTTGTATTTGTTTTTTTTATGCAAATGATTATTGTATGTCATTGGAGCCCTCAGCTCATTGTTGCTATATTATTAGAACTATTTATTTTGTGTATAACACTTTTTTGATATTTTTATATGCGTTTGAATTGTTGCCCAATTGTTGCAACTTATAACTCAGCAAGAACGCGCGTATCATCTGGCATGTAGCCCACGTTTGAACTGATATCATTTCGAATAGCTGTAAGTGTATATACGCCGCGCCTGAAACTGGGTTATGGGTTTAGGGTTCAACAATTAGTGTGTTTATGATCTCATTACTTTTTTTACAACATATTAATTTTTTAATATTGTTGTACAATTACAATTTTTACATTTTTTTCACCGTGCTTTAAGCACGCAGTAACTTGCGCTTTATTAAATTCTGTTTTAACAATTATTTCTTTTATTTCTCAAACCTCAATCGTTTACAGGCAACAACGTTACGGTAGGTAAGATCTCTTTAAGTATTTTGTTTAGTACCGTCGTTTTTGTAATTTTGAGGTTAAAAAATACGTGGCGCACTTATCATTTTTTACAACCATTCTTGTGGTTTTCAACCCTGCCCGTCTCCACTGTTTAAAAGCTGGCGGCCTCCCAACAGAACTTCCCTGTGGAGTATAGTGACTCAATGAACCATTTAGGGAAAAGTTACGTCACATATTAAATGACACGTCAGAAGAAAGGGAAAATGTCCAAGTGTAAAACGCGCGCTTGAAAAGTTCGCTTTACACGTCCAGGGGTGCGTTCCAAAACATAGATACAGAGTAAGTGGGTTCTCTACTTCGAGTACGGTCACGTGCCCATAGTTGCCGGAGTATTTCTGAACGGCTTGGAGTAAATAACGATATAACCTTCAAAATATCTTTTTGACACATGTTTATGTTAAATAATGACTGCCAAAAATTATTTATTGTGTGTACCAATTTTATCAAGACATTATTTACAATTATTACAGGTATTACTATTGTGTTATTCAAATGACTTCTGATTGTTTTTCTTCAAGCTGTTATTGTTTAGCTTTATTTTGGAAATGATTCCTCGTCAGAGGACGATGACATTGTAATAGTAACTAATACTACTCGTATGAATTTAACACGCCCTTCAGGAACAAGAATTGAGAATTATATACAAACTGTCGTTAATTATACTGATGTTCAATTCAAAATGCACTTCAGACTCATAAGAGAAGCCTTTGAAAATATTTTACAAATGATTGAACCACTTCTGGATACTCAATATAGTGAAGGAAGACCAAGAATAGAACCTCGAATTCATATACTGGCAGTTATTTAGGTATTAGCAAAACCTGATTCATATAGGTATAAATATCCTGTTTAGTATATAAAAAAATTTGAAACATTTTTTTAGATCAGTTGGCGATAGATTTAATTTATCCAAATAATCACTTTATCATTGTTTTGTGCGAATGATTCACTTACTCAATGAATTGGCTTCTAATATTATTAAATAGCCGGGTGTAGAATATATTGCAGAAGTTTTAACTTGGATTCTCCGGATCTGGTATTCGAAACATCGTTGGCGCAGTGAATGGGTGTTACGTACAAATAAAAGCTCCAAAAAAATATCCCGAAGTTTATATATGTCGAAAAAATTCCATGCAGTAACATTACAGGCAATTTGTGACTATAAACTGAAATTCACTGATTGCTTCATTGGTTTTCCTAGCTCAGTAAATGATTATAGGATTTTTAAAAATTCCGATATATATTAAAATATTATTCGAACCCCAAATAACTATTTTCCCAAAAATGAATTCGTTATTGGTGATAAAGCTTATCCGGTTCGTCAGTGGTGTTTAACTCTATACTTTAATCGTGGAAATTTGACAGAAAGGCAAAGATATTTTAATACAATTTTATTAAATGAAAGACAAAAAATCGAAAGGTGCTTCGCACTTTTAAAAGGACGATTTAGACTTCTGAAATACACTATATTATCATGTTGCGTATTACACAATATGTGCATAAATAATGGCGATATAGATAATGATTCTATTGGAGTATTCCAACAACGAAGAAAATATTGAACAGGAAAATGCAGAACATGGTTTAATGTACTTTGATGAAGATGAAGCGGATGTCATAAGACGCGACATAATAGCTATGAATCTTTAAGTATCCAAATACAACATATATTATAATCACAGTTTATAATAATTGTTTTATTTTCTCATGTATAAAAAAACATTTATTTTTAATGTATATAAACAGTCTCAAAATCCTATAGTAATTTGTGTTTAATATTTTAACATAATTTTTCTTTTTCTACAATTGTATGATCAGTCTCAATTTTATATTACCTACTAAAAAAAAATATAATATTTACAATAACGTTTACAATTTGTCTAAAAATTTGTTCATAATTGTTTTGAAGTCATCCATGGCTTCGCTATGTAAATCCATGTTTTCTTTATGACACTTATCTCGATTCTTGTCACGCTGTTCCAACCATGAAATCATTGGATTATTGATTTTCGGTTTTTTGGGTGTGAACACTGAAATATTTTCAGCATAACTTTTTCTTTTTTTGTTGCTTAGGTCGAGATTCTCTTCGAATGACTTTTTAACATCAGAATCTATTACAGAACCTTTACTGGACGATGCTATGGCAACTGGTTGCACATTGGGATTTTTATTAAAAATTTCGTCCATTGGCTCAAAATAGTTGAATGTAAAGATACCTTCTCCCGTACATTGACTACCCATGTTGTCCTTTTGCTTCATATATAACTTTTTAAGGTGTTTCCACTTATTTATAATTTAGTTAATAGCATAATTAAAACCTTTTATTAATACTTCCGAAATTTTTTTCTAAACATTTTCATTCTTCGTTGTATTATCTCGAAATAGATTTTCATGTACCTTATAATTATGAATTAAAATTCTAGTTGCTCTGTCACTCCACGATTTATTATTTATATTTAGAGTTGTTGTTAATAACGATTGCGAAACCGGTTGTTCACTTTTATCTTCAAAATTTTCTATATTATTAGCTTGTAGGATCTCTGTAGTTACAGGAATGCCAATGCTTTCTAAAAGAAACAAGATTTAACCTCAAAATGAACTATATGTAAGTACATAAAAAGTAGAAAATAACACACCAACCTTTATTTTCTAACACAATCGTTTTTCCGTCATCAATTACTCCAATAAAATGAAAATCTTCATTACAAACAAAAAGCGGATTTGGGTATGTTTTGTTCTGAATTCGTTGTCATTGGAATATTTCGTACCCTACTAGCGTAGCAGAGTACGAAGAGTATGCTCTAGTGTGCGTACTCCGAATTTGGGAACGTTTATCGCGTAAACTCGATAATCCAGAGTAAGGTTTTCGAACGCACCCCAGGTGGCACTGCGAGCTCAGTATTCAAAATAGCGACTATGCAGCAGAAAGCGTTTTGTTGTGCTAGAGTACGCGCGATATTTATCAATTGTTGCGGTGCAACGTGCATTCCGAACGCAATGCCGAAAAGATTTGTGTTCGGAACACACAAAACGCTTTCTGCTGCATAGTCGCCATTTCAACGTTCAGTCAAAAATTTTCTGGAAACTTATATGACAAACGTCAAGTCAAACCATGTGCTTGCTACATCAGCCGGCTACAGCTGTCAACGTTAGCCAATAGTACTCAAGGTTTACGAGCATGCGCATAATTCCAAGTTGGGCGTTTGTGGGAAATAGATTTATGCAGAAATGATATTTCCATCTCGCAGTATTTCCTTTACCTACTCTTATAGGAAAGATACGAGCATCAGCAATATATTAGTCTAATAGGTATATGTTTCGAACACAGTCGGTAGATACGGTATCTACCGGTAGAATTTTTGTAAATGCCTGTATATTTCCTATAAAATCCATACAGAAAGTTCCTTGCAAAAGATCCTAAATTTCTTGTATATACATTACCTTTCGACAGTTGTATGTATTTTATACAAATTCCAATATCAATTGACACTGACATCTTTCAATCAGAATTTTGTTAATATAGTAGCTGCATCTAGCATAGTTGGCTAATTTATGAAATTTAATTTCTTTATAATTTTATAACTCTATATCCATTTAATATGAAGTATAAAATGCAGTCAAATCGTATAAAGAATACAATGTTCTTTAATATTTATAATAACGTTAATTGTGAAAAAATGATATTTAACATCGTATTTTACAAGAAAAACTGTTAAAATCTTCCAACAATAAATTGTGGCCAGAGGCCGTATTCTCGACCCTTCGTAATCGTCAGAGTCGTGCGCGTTCGTACGCATAGCGAACGAAAGCAGTAAAACAGTATTCTCGACTCTTCGCATCGTTACGAATTCGTGCAATCGCTTCGTGTTCAAAGCGAGTGGGTAAAAGCATTCGTCTCACCGGTTGTCGAGTTTATTTGCGCCTTGTCTTTTAAAAGTGACGTGTAATCAGTTGTTGTAATAGTGGCAAATTATTGTAATATTGGTTAATAATGAATGAGCTAAAAAAAAATTGTTAATGAAGAATTAGATATAAAGAAAATATTTTAAAGAATATGTTGAAGAGATGAATAACAGGGATATGGAAAATCCTTTAGATGTTCTAACAGATACACCATTCAAAAAATTATTTAGAGTACTACCTAAGAGATTGTTTTTGTTTTATTTATTATTCCGAGTAAATTGGCACGAAAATTTATATTTCTGCCTATAGTTATATTTTGTGATTCTTTCTCCTTACAAGTTCAGCCTTTTTTAAATAACACATTTATCAGACTTCATAAGACAATGTAAAAGATATATTTTAGTAAACCTATCTCTTAAATCGTACTGCCTAGTTAAATAATGATATTTGTTTATAGAACTTGAATTTGTTTTGTTAATAACTTGACAAATTTACAAAATAAGAAAACAATGAAATAATATATTATTAAGAATAATAAACAATTTTTTAGAATACATAGTATATAATTCCTGTGTATATATTTTTTAGTATATCAAATACCACTTCTATAGCGGTACGATTTAAAAAAAACTTTGCAAACTTTTTAAAACATCAATATACCATTAAGCGTAGCTACAAAATATACATAAAATAAATATTGACAAATAGTGCAATAATGCTAGTTTTACAAAAATTAATTGTTATATTTCGATTTAGTTCGATTTCTTATATGTTGCCATGTCTGAAATACATATTGGTGAACTGTAATAAAATATTGCATAATCAGTTATAAGTTGTTTTCCGCTATTAGAAAAGTATTTGAGATTTTTAACATTTAGAACAACATATTTTTACATTTTTTCCAATTTTTTCTAGCTCCTAGAATACAATTTAAAACGTTGGATATTTTCTCCCATTTAGGTTGCGCATTTTTAGATGTAAAAGATGCTGTATATTTACAACTTACTAATTTAAAGTTCTTCTTAATTAATTTAATATACAATATGCATTGGTCTTTTTTCTCAGATATTTTGGCACTGTTTGTTTCCATATTTATAATAGTAAAAGCTAATTACTCAAAAAATAAGGACGATTCAAACAACACTTAAATATCCTTTCATTGAAAACAGTTATGCAACTAGCAACACGTCCAATGTCCAATGCGACGTTGCTAAATATTAGCGTTCGTCTAAAATGCGAATGCGCGTGTGGCGAAGTGAACGGTAGTTGAGAATAAGCTTCGTGCTTACGCATCGCGTTGTACTTCTCGTTTCGCCTTCGCATTCGCGCAAAAGCGAACGATGTCAAGAATCGAGCCCCAGGTTTACCATTTAAAATATTAGTTTCTAGCTCATTTTGGAGTACACAAATTTGCACCCTTGAACAAGAATAACCCATTTTTGATATTTCCAAAAGGCATTTAGCAATATCAAAGTAGGTTTTCTCCCGGCATCTAACTTCCCTTAAGGAATTTTCCAGGTATTTATTCTATTAAAAATATTAGTAACTGGTATCCCATATCTCATTGTATACCCTATATTACGGATATCAAGTAGACACGCGGTATACCTGCTGTCTCAAAATATACCGGAAATATGTCAGGGATGAAATACAGAATATATTTAAAGTTGTAAAGTTTGTTACAGCTACATCTAGCAACCACATATTCCATTTTATTAATGTTCGATCAAGTGACCGAATAACCAGAAGAATTTTGTTAAGAAAATAAATAAAGTGTTTTTCGAGTTTCGTTTTCCCTTTCAAATCCATTTGTGTTTTTATTTAGAATTATACAAATTTAAAGTTTCTACGTTTTTTTTTTTACAAGTGTAGAGTATATTAAATACCGAACTGATATTTTCTATACTCTACAAGTTCATATAATCATATGTCCTAAACGTAACCTTTAACGAGTTATTGTTAGTCCATCATTTATGTGGCTAAGAAGAGGACAGAGTGCGTGACACGACGTTTTTGGATTGGAATGGCGATGGTGATGTAGCCTGCACAGAAAAGGCGTGATTGTTTAATGTTGGTGGTTTTTCTCTGGTATATTTTGTCACTGTTTACCTCAGTAATTAAGCGTAAACCACCAAGTAGCCAGCAGCCATCTTCTCAAAAAGTTAGTTCGTCGTTCGTCAGTAAAGAGAGTTTGTTAGCCGTTCAAGCGTTTATCGTGTTCTATAACTTTGAGTTTTAATGTCCCATTAATGAATCTTCATACTTCTTGCATTTGGAATAATTATTAACAGATAAGCAAAAAATTTACATTTTACTACGTGCATTGCAGGTACCTACTTAAGTAGCTGTCCCAGTTATAAGTTTATTTGTTTTTAAATTTTCATATTTGGGAACCCCGTAATAGCAGAATTATTTTAATTTTTGTTAATTGTTAAATAAATGTATCCAATTTGAATTACAATTACATAATATGTTGTTAATTGGGTTTGTGGCCGTGTACCTGAGTGTCTGGTCGCTAATCTGGAGACCCGGGTTCGATCCCGATCAACGCCAAAATTATTTCGAATTTTAAATGGCATAAAAGTGATCCCAGTAATCATTATTACCGAGATCTGTGTGTGCGCAGTAAATTGGCACACCTAGCAATGGGTAATTATGCCGTGATGATATACAGGGTGTCCCATAACTTCAGGTACATATTAGAAGGGCATATAGTTCTTAATGTCCTGATTACGGAACAAAAAGAATTTTTTCAAAATTCCTGTAATTAAGGGTAGTTCACTTAAGAACATTTTTTGTACCCCTGGATACTATAATATTTGGAATAGTGAAATTAGTTATAACTATTACATAAAATAATTTAACAATGAAATTCATTTATGCAATTGCGTAAAGCTTTGTCACACCAATTAAGTTTGGGAGATGTGTATGTAATGAAAAAATCAAATTATTTACTTTATTTTTACAAAAACTGTTCAAAATTATTTCCATTAACAGCTAAACATAATGCAGCACGTTGAATTAAAGAAATTGAACAAGCCCGATGAATTGCATTCTCTTGTCTAATTCTTTCAGCACAATTTTCAACTCGTTGCCGTAATTCTTCAAGGGTTTCAGGTGCCTCTTGATTATCATAGACGAGGGATTTAAAATTACCCCACAAATAAAAATCTAACGGATTGAAATCCGGGGATCTAGGGGGCCAAGACGCGGGACCTCCTCGACCAATCCACCTCTCCTCAAATACTCTGTCAAGATGATGTCTGACATTTCTAGCAAAATGTGGCGGCGCACCATCATGCATAAACCATGCATTTTGACGTACATTAAGAGGAATATCTTCTAATATTTCAGGCAAATTATTCAGCAAAAATTGTAAATAATCATTCCCAGACATTCTGTTAGGAAGTATTTATGGTCCCGGTAACGATCCGTTTACCATCCCAGCCCAAACATTCAGTGAAAATCTGTGCTGAAAATGACTCCTGACAGCAGCATGTGGATTTTCTTCGGCCCAGTCGTGACAGTTATGAATATTATGTATACCATCACGAGTAAATATCGCTTCATCGGAAAATATTACTTTTAACGTAAAATTGACATCCTGAGCATGCTGGTTTAAAAGCCATTCACAAAACCTACTCGAGAGTAATGATCGGGTTCAATTAACGTATGGACCCGTTGAAAATGATAAGGATGTAAATTATTCCTTAAAATTCTCCAGATTGTCATTCGTGGTACACCTGGTAGATGACGAGATATTCTCCTTATGCTGATTGTTGGGTCATTGCGTACCAAATTTAAGACAACATTTTCAACATTTACTGGTCTCCGATGAGCCTCGCCGTCTCTTCCCCGATTAGGTTGCAAAGAACCAGTGTCGCGAAGGCGTTGAGTAAGGCTTACAAATATGCGAGAATTCGAATGCCGTCGTCCTGGGAAATGTTCAGCGTAATAACGCTGAGTTAATCTACAGTTTTGCCCTGCTTCGCCATACATTAGCAACATATCCACTAACTCACTGTTACTGTAACCATTCATATTTGTAACAATAATCAGAAGAGCAATATCAAAACTGTTATAAGAAACACAATTTATGTGGCCGGCTACTAGAAACCTAATGAAATGATTGTATTATGCAAACATTTCTTATTAATTAGATATAATACAACGTAATATTTAATATTAAAACTACCTATTCAACCAGTGTCCCAAAACTGTTTCCTTCAAAAACCTCAAAAACTAATTTTTGAATTTTGAAAAAATTCTTTTTGTTCCGTAATCAAGACATTAAGAACTATATGCCCTTCTAATATGTACCTGAAGTTATGGGACACCCTGTATTATTATTTTATTATCAAATACCAGAATTATTATTTATTATTGTGTGACCTCTGTTCTATCTCATGTTTTTCGGAGCTACATTAGCCCTTAAGTAAAAAGTAAACCTTTTTACGGGACAGGACGTTGGAAAAGTAGTATTTGATCCAGCGTTGCCTGAAATATCGCAAATGTGGTGACAGCCTGACGTTATACACGAACCATTCTCTCTCAAAAAGAATATAATCGTATAAAATAAAATCGAATAAAATTTAATTCGTAAATGAATAGCGCTCGTGTTCGAAGGCAAGCGAAGGAGTGCGATGCGAAAAATAAAATTGTATAAAATTTTATTCGATTTTGTTTTATGCGATTTATTTTTTGCGCTGCGGTCCTTCGCGCGTCTTCGTACAAATTAAATTACGAACTTTGTTCGAAATCTTTTAAAAAAAATTTATTTAACTCCAAACGTACAAAAGACTTATGGTAGCTCTTGTTATTAAGAAGGTACATCTACTACTAGTTGTTAATTACAATTACACATGTTTTTAACTGATAAGATTAGTCATTGCTGATGACAACAGGCGCGTAATTGATAAAGAATGCCGACTGGCAACTACAAGGCTAGACGTAATATGAAGCCGTACGGCTTGTGATATGAATATAACTCCTCCAACCTTCAAAAAGAAGCTTCATTTGGTAAATGAAGATTCGTCATTGGATTGTTATCAGCAACGTTTTGTTTTTTACAATTTAAATATTTATAATATTTAACAATTAATAACATAATGATTAATAATATAATTATTACATATATAGCTATATAATGAGTACTGTTTTGATACTGTATTTGTGTTATAAATGGTATTTTTTTATGAGTAATTTTCATAGTTTTAATATTTTGCATAAGCAATGTGGAATTAGTAATAATATTCCTCTCAAAACTTTGAATTTTAAAATTTTCAAATAATAATTCTTGACCAAAATTTTGTTTATTAAAATTTACATTATTTATTTTACAATTATTAACATTATTAAATTTGAATATTCCCTTAATATTTATATTTTATGTATAATTTGGGCATTCAATGGATATATATTTTTCATAAGGACTTATTATAATAACATATGGTGAATTTTCAATTTGGTACATATGGAACTCCTTATCTAATTCGTGGAAGGAACATTTTATTTGAGAATATATTGACAATACATTCATTGGTTTCTTCTAATTTCGTTTTACAATAATATATTTTATTGAAAATGCATTTATTTATATTGTATATTCTTGAATTATCTTTATAAACTAATTGTTGAGGAACATTAATTGTTACAAATTTATCCTCGTGCAGAGTTGGTATGGGTGTTAGTTGATATAATTCGAAATTGTTTTCGTAGTACAAAGGAATCTCTAATAAATATTTTATTACATTCTTTGTAGTTTTACAATGGCTTTTTATTAAGTTTGAAAAGTCCCAAAAATTTTCAAATTCTATTTTTGATTCTACAGATATTTGTTCTAATATCTCTTGTATATCATTAGGTTGTATAATACTATTATGTATTAGATTTAGATTGCAAAATGAAAGAGAAGTTTCAATTTCGTTAAGAATTTCTATTAAATTTATACTAAGATTAATTAATTGATTAAATATATCTTTTGTTGAAAAGGTGTATTCCCATTTCATTTCTGTTTTAAAATGATTTCCTAATTGCAACAGTTTAGATGATATTATATTTTCGTTAATTTTAATATTCTCTAATTGTTTATTAAATTTCTCTGTAAGTTCTTTATTAAAACGAATATTTTCTAAATTTTGAGTTTGTAGGGATTTTTCATTTTCTTCAATTTTTTGAAATATTTTATCATATCGTTCACCATCTGATGAATCTAGATTGCCAGAGATTTTTTTAATTATTGAACCGAGTGCATTAATTATTCCGCGTTTAGGTCTTTTGTTAAAAATATAATTTATTTTATTATCGAGACGAATGAAATTAAAGTTTAAAATAATATTATGAGTTTCGAATTCTCGTTTATATAGTAATGTTCCATTTTCAAGAGCATTTTGAAGATGTGTTTCTTGTATTTTAAGGTTTAAGTACTCATTATAAATATTAGTCGTGTTATAATAATAATAATAATATATATAATAAGAATTAGAATATATTTTAGTTTTACCTAATTTTATAATATTAAGTCCTATATTATTGTTTATATTTTCTGTCTCGTCCGGTGCTCGCTTCTGTCCATCTGAAACATTACGTGGACGTTTTAATTTATCAATACGATGTTTCTTATCATGGTCGTCTTTTATTACACCGAGATTTTTATCGTATTCTTTAACATGTAGTTTTTTATAAATCGGGTTTACAATTTTATTACATCGACGAGGGTGTTCTTTAAGAAATATGGTTTTAGGGATATGGTCGGGATTTTTACTAGGTTTAAATCTTTTATTATTTTCTTGTTGAATTTTCTTATGTATTTCGTCGTGTAAAAATTTCATTTTTGCTTTGTGTTGTTCAAGTATATCTTGTGTTGTAATACCAGTGGGTTTTGTTATTTTTGAATAATCTGAGTATCCAAATATTATCTCTTGTGGTGTTTTCTTTGTACTTGTATGTATAGAGTTATTATATGCAACAAGTGCATAATTAATTTTTGTTAATAGTTTTTCTTCTTTGAATTCTGGTCTGCCATTAAAAATTCTAAGATGTTCTATGATTGTTGAATGAAATCTTTCAATAGGAAAATTTGATTTTGGGTTATTGACACATGTATTTTTAATTTCTATTTTATGCAATTTTAATAATTCTTTTACAAGGTTACTTTGAAATTCTGTACCTTGATCAAATATAATTTGTTTTGGAATTACATAATTTCTAAAGAAAGTTAAAAGAGCATCTACAACGTCTGAAGCGTTACTATTAGGCATGGGATACATTTGCGCAAATTTTGAAAATTGATCGATTATTGTCAAAAATTTATGTTTTTCTAGTGAAAGAATGTCAATATTCATTATTTCAAAAGGTGATCTTGGCGTGGGCGTTAAATTATCATTAGTTTTTATAGGATCCCGTTCGTATTTATTTTTAAGACATATTTCACATTTATTTATATAATTTGCGATTGTTTGTGTCATGTCTGGCCAATAGAATAAGTTTTTTAGCTTCTGATAAGTTTCTACAATTCCTCTATGATTTGTTTTGCCTTCATGATAATTCATAATTTGTTCTATTTGTTCATTTTTATCTTCTATGTCTTTTACGAATTGATTACATTTTATTAATGATATGGATTCATTTATAAAAGTTTCTTGAATTACAGTATTAAAGTCTTTCCAAATTTCGTTTTCGAAATAACAATAATATTTTTGATGGGGGATTATGTATTCTTTTATAAATTTAATAATTTCTTTATTTAGATTTTGTAAATTTAGTTTTAAAATTATTCTTTTTTTAGTGTTATTAAACATATTTTTAATTTGTATTGTTGTTGCATTATGATGTCCTGTAATAATAATTTGATTTTTACCAACATTTACGTTTGTTTCTGTGTGTATTATACCATTTACTGGGTTTTCGTCAGAGGAATGTGCTGTGTCATCATCTGATCCTGAATTTGCAATTATACTATCATTTTCAGAATTAAACAGTTCTCCTGTTTTAGGATTATGTGTGTAAATAGTAATTTCTATATGTGTATTTGCAAAGATTGTTTTAATTAACGATTCTATTTCATTAAAATCTTTTCTATCTAATCCTGAGCAAATTTTTGGAATATCTAATTTTCTAATATTGTTTTCTTCACAAAATTCCTTTAAATTAATTAAACATGATTCTATATCTTTCATTTTTGGTTCAGATTTATAAATTTGTTTAGTGACTAAATGAAATAAAATTCGATTATTATTGATATGTTGAATTCTAATTTTGCCTACGTCATTTTGTGATGTGTTTAGAAATTTTCTGCATTGAAATTTCGATTCTAGCTGAGCTGCTATGCCTTTTGTTAGTTTATTATCTGCGGAAATACAATGAGCAATATTATTTTTACTGTTTAAAACGTCATCGTTAATATATTTAATTTTTAAATTTGGTTTTATTCTCGAAAGTGCATCTGCATTTGTATTTGTAGTTCCTTTTTTGTATTGAATGTCATAATTAAATTCGTCAAGTTTTATTCTCCATCTCATTAATTTAGAATTTGGATCTTTTACAGAGAATAACCAAGTAAGAGGTTTGTGATCTGTACGAACTAGAAATTTTACTCCATATAAATAGTGTCTAAAATATTTTGTACTCCAAACAATTGCCAAAAGTTCTTTTTCTACAGTACTGTAATTAATTTCGTGATCGTTTAATGTTCCGGAGGCATAAGCGATTGGTAAATCTTTTCCGTTTATATTTTGTGAGAGTACAGCTCCAATTGCATAGTCACTTGCATCTGTAGTTAGAATGAATTGTTTTGAAAGATCAGGGTATTGTAATATGGGTGAATTTGTTAATAATTTTTTACATTGTTCAAAACATTCTATGTAATTTTTATCTTTTATGTTTATCTTATTATTTCTTTTTAAACAATTTGTTAGTGGTTTAGTAATTTTTGAAAAATTTGAAATAAATCTTCGGTAATATCCGAGAAGTCCTAAAAATGATTTTATTTCCGTGGTTGTTTTCGGAATAGGGAAATTTTTAATTGCTTCTATTTTATCTGGATTGGGTTTTACTCCGTCTTTTGTCACAATATGGCCTAAATATGCTACTTCTTCTCTGAAAAATTCTGATTTATCAATTTGAATTTTGAGATTAGCTTCCCTTAATTTTCTAAAAATTTTCCTAATATTTTCTGCATGTTCTTGCAATGATGTGCCAAATATAATAATATCGTCTAGATACACAAAACAAATTTTCCCAATGTATTCTCTTAAAACGTGATTCATAAGTCGTTGAAAGGTAGCAGGGGCATTTTTTAATCCGAATGGCATTCTTAAAAATTCATAATGTCCAAAGTCAGTACTAAATGCTGTTTTGGGGATGTCTTTTTCGTTAACTTGAATTTGGTGAAAACCACTAGCTAAGTCCAGTGTTGTGAAGTAAACACTTTTTCCTAATTTGTCTAAAATTTCTGTAATGTTGGGTATAGGGAATTTATCTTCAACAGTTTTTGAATTTAGTTTACTGTAATCAATTACCATTCTATATTTCTGTTTGCCAGAAGCATCTAATTTTTTAGGTACCACCCAAATTGGGGAAGACCATGGAGAATAGCTTTCTCTTATAATTTCATCTTTTAATAAATTATCGATTTGTGATTTTACTTCATTTTTATAAATTTCAGGGTATCGATAAGATTTTGCATAAATGGGATTGTCATCGGTGGTTTTTATGTGATGTTTTATTTCACTAGTATGAGTTAATTTTTCGTCTGTATTTGGGAATAAGTCACGATAAGATTTAATGATTTTGTAAAGTTCTCTTTTCTCTTCTTCGTTTAAATGGTCGGATCGAATTTCAGGGAAGGTATTATTATGGTTTTCAGTAAAATTTATTTCATTTGTTATATTAAAGTATTTCAATTTAAATGTTTTACTTGCCAATGTTACTGTTTCATTAGTCATGTTTATTTGTGCTTCTAATTGTTTAAGAGCTCCGATGCCGAAAAGTACATTGAATTTCTTATGAAAATTAAATAAATAACATTTTATTGGAATATTTTCGATTTGTAAAATAATATATTCGTTGCCTTGCGATTTACCATTTGCGGTGTTTATTTGAAATTTTTCTTCATAAATTTTAAAACGATTTTTATTTTCGTAAACGAATTTTTTGTTTATTAAGTTCATTGTTGAACCAGTATCCAAAAGTATTATATAATCGCGGGTATTTAGGTACGGTAAACTTGTTGTACAGTTAATATTTAATAGTTCTCCTTTATTCCGAGGCTGGTATCGTCTAAAAAATTATTTTCTGAAATTTGTTGTTCTTCTTCGGAATTTTCAAAATTTTCGATATTTTCCTCATTGTTTATTTCGTCGGGATTTTCGAAATCTTGATTGTGTAATTCTTCTACAAAGTAATTTCCAAAATTGTTGGGATTTTGATTTTGTGCGACGTAATTATTAGCTTGAGGATTATTTCTTGTAAATCTAGTGCTAACACTCATTGGTGTGGGTCTCATAAATTGGGCGTTTTTCACTTGTTGCCGTGGTGCAAATGTTTTATGTGGTTGTGTAGTAGGCTTTAATTGAATGGGTTGTGAAGGGAAATTAAATTTTGGTTGTGGATTATATTTTGGTTGGGGATTATTGGTTGGTTTGTTGTATGTCATTGCAGGGATTTGTTGCATGGGCATACCCGTATTTTGTTTAACAGGTTTTACATATTCGACATTAAATTCGTTAGTTAAAAGATGGTATGCATCATTTAATGTTGCTGGATTACGTGATCTTATTAATGGGCCAACGGGTTCTTTTAAACCTAATGTGAACACTCGTAAGGCTAGTTTATTCGCGTTTGTTTTTAATGCTTCTTCAGTGATTGGATTTTGGTAATGCATTTCAATATATGAAGTATACAAACCGAGAAGGTGTGAAAGATTATTATAAAATTCAAGATACGATTTATTTCCTTGTTTTATATTCGCGATTTCGATTAGTAATGTTAATTCATCCCGTTTATCCGCGTAAGCGTTTATTAAAGCATTTTTTATATCAAGCCATCTTCTTATGGTTATGCCGGCTAATTGTTCGGCTGCATGTCCGGTTATTTTATTTTTTATACTTAATAAAAGTAATTTATTTTGAAAACATTCAACTTGCGCATTATTATAAAAAGTATTTATTAGCTCTTCGCTAACAGAAACAAAGTTGGATAAAAGTTTTGGATTCCCATTAAATTCTGGGATTAATTTTAAATGAATTTCTCTTAATTCAGGAACTGCCATTATTTTTATATATAATAATGTAATAAAATATTTTTACAATATATAATTTACTTACAAAATGGACAATAGGGTGAGAAGTATTATCTTCATTCGGTTTAGTCTGGGCACTCGATGTACGGGCACTATAGACGTAAAAGTAGGTGTGGATTTCCGGGCACTCGATTTACGGGCACTGTGGATGATTCTGGGTTTAGTCTCGGCACTCGATATACGGGCACTATAGACACTTAAAATGTGGATCTCCGGGCACTCGATGTACGGGCACTGTGGATGACTCCAGGGGTTGTCTCGGCTCTCGCTTTGCGGGCTCTGTAGACGTGGGTGAGTAGCAGAAGATCTCCGGGCTCTCGACTTGCGGGCACTATGGATGATGGACTTGTCCTCCTTATCGTTTGAGTTCTTTCAGGTTCCACAATTGAACAGTTGAAACTGACCGTGAAGTATTTTAACGAATTGATTTGCACTTGCAAATTTCGATACAACACGTTATGTAGTTATCCTACTATCGTCTGCGCCAATTAAATTACGAACTTTGTTCGAAATCTTTTAAAAAAAATTTATTTAACTCCAAACGTACAAAAGACTTATGGTAGCTCTTGTTATTAAGAAGGTACATCTACTACTAGTTGTTAATTACAATTATACATGTTTTTAACTGATAAGATTAGTCATTGCTGATGACAACAGGCGCGTGATTGATAAAGAATGCCGACTGGCAACTACAAGGCTAGACGTAATATGAAGCCGTACGGCTTGTGATATGAATATAACTTACACGAGCGCTACTCATTACGAATTACCGTAAATAAGTAGAGCTCGTGATCGAAGGCGCTCGAGAAATTCAAATCGTATAAAATTTATTTGTAGCATTTAAATGTAGCAACGCGAAAAATTAAATCGTAAAACAAAATCGTATGAAATTTGATTCGTAAAATTATGAAATGTATTTTTTATTATTTATTTGTATATTTATTTACTTATTTATTTATGTATTTAATTGTCTATTTATTTATTTCAGTGGGGCGGGTAACTTCATTCCTCTGATTAAGGAATAGATCGAACCGGGCACCATGATAATGTCGGATTTTTGGAGAGCCTACAACTGCCTCGATAGGCGTGGGTACCTCCACCTGAAGGTAAACCATTCCAGGACCCTGACATCCGGTGCTCATACAAAGACCATCGAGTCATAGTGCAAGGCTGCTAAACGTTGGTGGCTTCTTCGGAACGGAAGAAAGCACATATACCTGGCAATTTACCCACGAATATCTTCCACAAGAAATGTTCGGAACTCAAGTTAAACGGAAATAAAAAGTTTTGTGTAATTAAAAATATGCAATTTAATTGTTATTAAAATACATACATATAAATGAGTGATCTATGTACCATATACCATTTATTTTGTGTTTTACCCTATTTGTTGTATACAAATTAATTATTTAAATTTTTGTTAAAATGAAGTTTACTATTATATAGTCGTTAATTTTAAAATTAAAATTTCGTGCTATGTTTATATAAAGCGCATGTCGGTAAGACAGGTTTGAGATGATAACCACTTATAACTTTAGAAATGTAAAAGTGACAACAAATTATTATAAATATATCCATCAAAATATAAACCATTTTTCCTACAACCGTGCGTGAAAAGTACTTTTCGCGCACTCATTACAGTGTGTAAAGTGTCACTTTTCAAGCACTAGTGCTTGAAAAGTGAATAAGCGTTGCTAGGCAACATTAAAATTCGGTTAATTTACCTGTCAAGTATATAATTAGGTAGTAAATAATAATGAAAGTATTAAAATTTATTAAGAAATATGAATGTACACTGTAAATGAAACAAATCTAATATTTTTTTAACAGATTGAGTACTGATCTAGTTTTTAAGAACATTAACATTTTTTTGACATGTATTCTAACCTAGCCTAATTGTTTAGGATTGTTGTCTCATGGTATTAAAAAAAAACTCGATATCGTTTTTGCTTTATTAAGTTTATTTGTCGTGTCGACGCTGACCGTGCTCTGTCTCTGCTCACAGCTCAAACACATCTGCTGTTTCTTCGCCCGGTCGGCGCGTCACCGTTCGCGCTGCGGTGGGGATGCGAAAACAGTGGTTCTCAAACATTATACATAATCTCCCCCGTTGGAAGTTTACTTACAACATTTAACAACTAACTTATTGAATAATACAAAGGTGTATATAATACATAAGATCACTTAGCTTATAGTAACTATAACTAACCTATGTCTAAATTAAGCACGTTCATTATCTATAGGCAGTCGACATAACTTTGTTATACTTCGCCTCACCTCACCATTTTTCGTTTTCACATGAAACACTCTCACTTCACCATCCTTGCCGGGGTGACGACGGATGATTCGACCCAAGTTCCACTTGAGCGGCGGTAGATTTTCGTCTTTGATGAGTACCAAATCTCCGATTTCGAAGTTGACAATCCCTGTTTTCTTCCACTTGGTACGCTCCTGTAGTTGACTTAGGTACTCCAACGACCAACGTCGCCAGAATTGTTGGTACATCTGTTGCAGGTGCTGCCATCTGGATAGCTTGTTGATTGGAATAGCTCGTAGCTCGGGTTCCGGTATCGCCGTAAGTGAATCTCCGGTGAGAAAATGGCCAGGGGTTAAAGGATTAATGTCGTTGGGGTCATTTGAAAGTGGGGAAAGGGGTCTGGAGTTAAGACATGCTTCTATTTGACAGAGTAAAGTACACAACTCTTCAAATGTCAATGTGCTATTTCCGACTATTCTTTTCAAGTGATGTTTAGTACTTTTAATTGCAGCCTCCCAAACACCTCCGAAATTCGGTGCTCGGGCCGGAATAAAGTGCCATTGTATGATATTATTTGTTAACTCATTGATTACTTGCTCTTGGAATTCTTGTGTTCGCATTAGATGATATAACTCTTTTAATTTTTGATCAGCTCCAACAAATGTAGTAGCGTTGTCTGAGTATAAGTTTGCTATTTTACCTCTTCTTGCAACGAAACGCTTAATAGCGGCAAGAAATGCAGTAGTAGTCAAATCAGTGACTGTTTCTAAATGTACAGCCTTCGTTGCTAAACATATAAATAAACATATGTAAGCCTTCATTACAGTTTTACTTTTTCTAGTTCCAGTTTTTATATAAATGGGTCCTGCATAATCTATTCCGGTGTTGTAAAATGGTTTTGCTGGTTTAACTCTTACGCCTGGTAAGTCTCCCATTTGAGTCACTCCTTCGACTGGTTTACATTTAAAACACTTAATGCACGTTTTAGTATATTTGCGAATAGTGCTGCGCCCGTTGATCGGCCAATACCTTTCTCGCAAAGTATTTAAAACCGCTTGATTTCCAGCATGCAATAATTTTTCGTGCACATGTTGGACTATTAATTTAGTAATATGATTATTCGATGGTAAAATTATAGGAAATTTTTTATTTTCCGGTATTTCAGCATTAGATAATCGACCTCCTACTCTTAGGAGGTTTTGGGAATCTAGGAAGGGTTTTAATGCGAGTAACTTGCTTGAATTGTTTACTATACCATATAGTTTTACTTCTCCTATTTCTTTATGATAAATCTGATTTTGAAAACATTTGACAATAGCCATTTCTGCTTGATTTATGTCTTCGACAGTTAGATTAGTAATTCTTTTATTCTCTTTATGTTTTAGATTGTAGGTAAATCTTAGACAGTAAGCTATTATTCTTCGTAGTTTAACAAAATTGGAGTATTTTTCAATGAATGTCATATCTATTGTTGAGATCATTCCCATTAATTTGGTATTGCGCCTTTCAGGCACTTCGGTTGCATTGTTGAGATAGTTTGGCCACGATGTTGTTTTCTCTGCTAGCCAACAAGGTCCGTGCCACCAGAGCGCTTTATGTTTCAATTGATTTCAATATAAACCTCTTGATAAAATGTCCGCTGGATTTTCGTTCGATCGTACATGTCTCTAGTCTGTTATTTTAGTTGCGGCTTGTATTTGACTAACTCGATTTCCTACAAAGATTTGCCACTGATTAGGTTGACCTTGCAACCATGATAGTACTATCGTCGAGTCCGTCCAGAAAAATGTTTCAAATTGCATGTCTTGATGTGATGTTGCCTTTTTGTATAGCTGGCTTAATAATAACGCGCCGCATAACTCGAGTCTTGGTAGCGAAATTCGTTTTAGAGGTGCCACGCGCCCCTTTGAGCACAATAAATGACAACTTACTTCTTCGCCGTTCATTGTCCTTACGTACAAGCAAGCGCCGTACGCTTGTTCTGACGCGTCACAAAAACCATGGATTTGTATTATATTTGGTTTTCTCACTGGCATGACATTTCTGTTAATTTGTAAATTGTTCAACTCTAAAAATTGATTTCTAAATTGATCCCATTGCGTGTATAAGGCAGTAGATGGGGTTTCGTCCCATTGTAATCCTTCCTGCCACAGCTGTTGCAATATCAGTTTGGCTATCATGATAACCGGACCTAGGAGTCCCAAAGGATCGAATATTTGGGCAATATTAGAAAGAATATTCCTTTTCGTAATGCGTTCTCCCTTAATATCATCTTTCACCGTATACTGAAATGAGTCATTGCTTGGATTCCAAATAAAACCGAGCGTTTTTATTGTATTTTCCTTGCTGATATCGATTGTTTCGAATTCGTCACCATTCTTGTTTAGGGCTTTTCTTACATCCTCGTTATTGGAACACCATTTTCTGAGTTTGAATCCATAAGCTCGCAAAACATGATCTAATTCAGCTTGGAATTTCAGTGCTTCCGTATGCGTTTCAGTGCCAAAAATTAGATCGTCCATGTAAAAACATTTCTTTATTATGTTTTCTAGCATTGAGTGTTTCTCTTTTTCTCGCTCTGCAATTTCAAATAGTGATTTGGTTGCGATAAATGATGCAGCTGCTGTACCATATGTTAGAGTGCATAACTGATACGTTTTTAGTGGCTCCTCCGGTGAATTTCTCCAGAAAATCTGTTGCAGTCCTCGATCTTCTGGGTGAACCCATATCATTCGGTACATCTTCTCAATGTCCGCTATCAGTCCTATTTTGTGCATTCTGAACTGTATGGCGATGTTAAATAATTCTGGTTGTAATTGAGGTCCCACACACATTTTGTCATTTAATGAAACACCGCTTTCTGTTTTGGCGGACGCGTCAAAAACGACTCTAGTTTTCGTGGTTAAGCTAGTACCTTTTATTACTGCATGGTGCGGAATGTAGTATTTGATTTCGTCTCTGTTACTTGTGTCAAATTCTGATACTTCTTGCATGTGCTTTAGGCTTTGGTATTCTTCCATAAATTCTGTGTATGACTTTTTTAAGCTCTCGTTTTGTGCCAATTTTCGTTCTAACTGGTAGAATCTCTTCATAGCTGTGGATTCTGAAGAACCTAATGTTGTTCTATTTTCTTTTAATGGTAGTTTTATTGTGAACTTCCCATCATCAGCTCTAGTTGTTGTTTCTTCAAATATCTCCACGCATACTTGTTCTTCTTTTGACAATATTGGTTTAGATGATACATTATCTTCGATCTCCCAAAATTGTTTTATTTGATTGCTTACTTGTTACAAGCTTACATTACATGTTGGTTTAATTTTCGAGTAGCGCCAGGGTAGCGGCCCGCCTACAATCCATCCTAATTGTGTTTTGTGTAGTATGGGTAAGTTTGGTCCGAGTTTTATTTGACCTACGCAAAGTAGATCCCAAAAGATTTCTGCACCTATTAGTAAATCTACTGGTGCGCTTTTATTATAATTTTTGTCTGCCAATTTTATCGTTTTTTGGAATATTCCAGGTTTTATCATCAAAGTCTTCTGTAGGCAAGTTTTCGATAATTTTTGGTAACACTAAGAAGTCTAATTGCTCCTTATAAGAATTATAATTCGATTTTATTACCACAGTTGTTATATGATTTGTTTGCGCTTCTAGTTGAGCTATACCTGAAATAGGAATGGCTACAGGCTTCGTTTTGCATTTGAGCCTTTTGCAAAATGCTGCAGTCATGAAGTTACAATGTGATGCTGGATCTAACAAAATTCTTGCTGTATGCAAATGTCCAGAATGATCAATTACTTTAATGAGTGCCGTAGATAACAAGGTTTGTTTTAACGTGTTTGTTGATGACATACTGATATGACTAATTATTGTACAATTTCCATTACTACTGTCTAATTCTTGAGTAGCTTCATTTGTGTTATGTTTCACTGTTGTATTTTTATCGTTGCATAACAGAGTGTGGTGTTTTCTGTCACACTGTCTACAGGTTCCAGCCTTACAATCATTTTGTCTCTGGTTACTTCTCAAACAGTTGTAACACAATTTCAGTTTTTTAACAAGCTCTCTTCGCTCTTCCAATTTCATTTTGGAAAATTGTTCGCATATGTATAAATTGTGTTTTCCTTTACATTGAGGACAACTTCCTGTTTGTGCTACGAAGGATCTGGGTTTTGCAATTGTATTTTTGCTTGATGACGTCACATCTTTGTTGATCACTTCTAGGATTTGACATTTATTACTTAAAAATGAAATTATATCCTTTAGTAATGGTTTTTCTGTTTTTTGTGAATGAGTTTCCCACTCTTTCAATGTGTATTTGTCACATTTTGATGTAACTAAGTGTATCATGAGCGTATCCCAGTGTTGAGTAGGTTCCCCTAAAGCTTCTAATGCCCGTAAATGTTTTTGCACTGTGTCAATTAAGGTTCGAATATCATTTGCTGATTCTCTGCTTATACTAGCCGTATTAAAAAGTGCCTTTACATGCTTTTGAATTGTTAACTTCTTGTTTTCATACCGCTCTTCAAGTAGTTTCCACGCTACTTCATAATTTTCTTTTGTTATTTCCAGAGCTTGGATAACGCTTGCTGCTTCGCCCGATAATGCTAACCTTAGGTAGTGAAATTTTTGGACTGCGTCTAAAGCTTGGTTAGAGTCGACTAGCGATTTAAACGTACTGTGAAACGCAAACCAAGTATCGTATGCTCCATCGAATTGCGGAATTTTTATAGTTGGTAATTGTACAGAGCAAGTCGATTCCGGGACTGCTGTAGATTGGCTAAGAGATGCATTGTACTTTTTTATTACCGTTCGTGCAAGACTCACTGCTTCATAGTACTCCGTTTCGACCTTTATGTTTTCTTCCTCAATTTCCTTTCCATTTACATTTTCAGCGGCTTCGATTTTGCATTGTATTTCCCCGAAAATCGTTAAACTGGGTTCAATGTTTTCTAATTTTGTTTTTAAGAGAGCGATTGTTTGTTCCGTGATGGTTTCCGGTTTTAATGGCTTCACAAAGTTGAAGAATCTTGTTATTTGCGCTTTTACATTCTTTCTCCGTGCTTTTAATTCTTTTCATGCATTTGCCATTGTTCGAGTTGCGACTTTGTACTAACAGTTGAGGGATTTAATTTGGGATTAGGATTTCGCCGTAAAAAGTTTGAGATTCACTTACCTTTCGTTGCGACCCACTGGTTTGAGACTGCTGGCCTCCGCTTGCTGCTGCTGCTTGTCGGCGACTGCGCTGTGCTCGCGAAGCTCAAGCTGAATATCGATTTTTCGGGCGGCGTATCTGGCTAACTCTACGTAGCCCACGTGCTGCGTAGATTTTTCTTCGGTTTACCTTCAAAAGAGCTGACTGTTGATGTGGTTCGAAGGACCAATGTTTAGGATTGTTGTCTCATGGTATTAAAGAAAAAACTCGATATCGTTTTTGCTTTATTAAGTTTATTTGTCGTGTCGACGCTGACCGTGCTCTGTCTCTGCTCACAGCTCAAACACTACTGCTGTTTCTTCGCCCGGTCGGCGCGTCACCGTTCGCGCTGCGGTGGGGATGCGAAAACAGTGGTTCTCAAACATTATACACTAATTTTTAATATTAAATATACAATTTGTACATTATTAAAGACTAATCATTGTCTGTCTGAGTGCTTAAGTTACATTTTGTACAGTGTTTTGAGAAAGAGTACTAACATTATTTGAAGTTGCTGGATGCCTGTACACTCAGTATTATGAGAAACATCAATACCATTTTGGTTGTAGGAAAAATTTGTATGCAACACGTGTGTAAAATAGTATTTTTTGTCTCGTGCTACAATTTCCGTAAAACATCGCGCTCAACCAAAAAAGTACTACTTTACACACTTGTTACATAATAGTATATTAAAGAACGTGTTTCATAAGACAAGTTTTTTTCGCACGCGTCAAAATTTAGAAAACGAGCGTTAGCGAGTTTTCTAATTGACAAGTGCGAAAGAAAGTCTTATAAAATGAGTTCTTTATAATATTTTTTATATTTTGCGCCTTCTACAATAACATTTACTTACTGAATTTGTGATTATATTTGTAACCATTTGTACATTTTCATGTAAATCATCTTCTCTAAATAAAAAATAATAATTATATTATTAAAGAAACGTCATCTAGTAGCAACCGTCTAAAACAAAAAATTGCGTATCGAAATGAAGGTCAATACGATACGCAATTGCGTATCGTAATGACTTCATTATGGACGCAAAATATAAAAATAACTATTTTGTATTATTCAACCTCGGGCCATTATCACACTATGATTGTTACATATTGTAACGATTTAAAATTCACCTTGTAAAATTTTTGCTCTAGTTTCTTATTCCTATCTTCTACGCACCTTTCTTTCATCTTAAATCTGGAATTCCCTCCTCGAATCTTTACTGTTATTCTGTCAATCCTTTATATCTCCGCGTAGTTTCTAATTTTTATACCTTCTGTAGGTAATGTTCTGTCTAATAAACCCTCTCTGCAAACTCAAATCTCCTTTTTATTGATTGTGATTAATGTTTCATTTCTTCCTACATTGTGTACTATCATGTAAAATATTTTTCACTTCTATTTAGTCACTTACCTGTATTCTTATCTTGATTATTTTCGCCCTATTTCTATTTTATGTAGCGATTCTTCCAATCTATCATTCGGTGAAGAATTCGCAGTATGTTTTCGATTTTTGACAAGCCTGATCAGTTTGCTTAGTACATCAGTGGCTCGCGGCTTCGTCTTCAACGTTTCTTCGTGTTATTATTTCTTCTTAATGTAATTTTTTTATTGTGGCACTGTCTATTCCTGGCAGCCAGTCTAGGTCCGAAATAAAGTATTCTGCCTCATGGCACTAGTATACTATCCATGTAAGGAGCCAGACGTAATTTTTGTCCGGCATTTTGGCACGTGATTCAGATTTTTCAACGTGATAGAGTGCTCGGCAGTCGTGTATTGCCATTGTTTGGTTGCGCTATTTTGTGGATTTATCAACGCCGAGGTGCCTTTTGGACTGTCCAGTGCTGTTTTTTTTTGGATGGTGCCCGTGTGGATTCACGGGTATTACGTTTTCGTTTCTGGAAGTCATATCTCCGTGGGAGTAATTGGCCATTCTGCCATCATCGTACTATTGTTGTGGCCGTCACCTTCCTGAGAGCCTTTCCGTCGTCAGTCCCTATACTTCATCGCACATACGTCACCGTATACGCCAGTGAGTTAAGTAAAACATTTGTTCTTAACATCGTTCTTCCTTTTTGTGTCAATTGTTGCGAGGAAGAACGACAATGTAAGTTAAAAATACTGTTGCTGAGAGGACTGTGGTAATTCTAAGACTTTGACGCTTCGTTGTTGTTAGTTGTGCTATGATTTGTAATTATTGCGTTAGGTAATTTTGGAATTAATATTGTAAGTTGTCATTTGTAGCACCAAATTATTATTATTAGTTATATTTGTGACAAAAATGATTTAATTTAAGCAATATTTTTTGATAATTTTATGTGATTACATTGTTGCGCTTATTGTTGCAACTTGTAGTTGGCGAGGATGCACGTATCCACCGGCATGTAGCCCACGTGTGAACTGATACCACTTCGAAATGTTATTTTATTTAGTATTGAATAACGGTAACGCGATATACGAGAATTTCTCATCTTTCCATTTAGTAGTCTGTGGTACATTCAGTGTATTGTCTGTCAAATGTGCTTTTATAGCAATTTTTACTAGCTTTGTCCAGTGCTATTTTTGTTGTGTGTCTCAAAATATTGATTGCCTGTAGTATGGCGACTGCGGAATTTAAGGTCAGTGACAGATTCAAGTCTACTTAATTTGCAAATCTTCGATAGTAACTTCCATAAAATATATAAAGACGTTAACTTCTCAAGTACTCAATTATGTTAAAAATATTATAAATTGTTTCCGTGTTTTAGTTTCATGTTTTTTATATATTTTACGTAAAAGAATAGAGATTATTTAAAAAATCATTTTAAAGCTGGACTGTATTCTAAACTCCGCCTAAGAAATTTAGCAGTAGCGCAGTGGCAACGGCAGCGGTAGAAGTTTGAAAACTCCATAAATCCAATCTACTACGTTGCCACTACCGCTACTGGTGCGCTATCGCTTATAGTCCGGATGTTAAGGCAGTTCACCCTGCATTTTGTGATGCAAGAAAGCCGTTTGGGTCATATGTTACTGAGACTATACCCTACCGATTAAGAGATGTAGCCACCCGGAAATGCCCCGGAGGCACAAGTTATTGCGGGTTGTATACCTCATTGGCGCAGTTTTCTTAAAGTCGCCGTGGTGCCCAAACCATTGGATCTTCAAAGTTCAATTTTTCTAATAATAATAATAACAATGGAAAGTTCTTTGATGCTGCGGTGCAAAAAAAAGATGTTTGGTTATATATAACGTATACATTTTCCTCTTGAATTTAGCACATTGTGTTTTTTTGAAGAAAATTTTGGCTTCCTTGGCCGATTGCGCAAGAACGCTACGTCATACTAGAAAATAACCCGAATAAAAATTGTAGCGCGTTCAAAGAGCTATCGAAATAGGGCTTAGTGGCGTGTCTGTGACTTTCATAGACCCACCGATACGGAAGTTTCTAAAGAGACACGAAAGTGAGCCGAGCCGCCCTGCGCAAGACAGACCATTGTTATGTCAATTGGAGCAAGGCGTTTAGTTTATATGTTGCTTGGACAATACTCTACCGATTAAGAAGTGTAGCCGCCCGGAAAGGTTGCACAGGCTCTGTGTATTGAGGGTTGTATACTTCATTGGCGCGTTTTTCTTAAAGTAGCAGTGGTGTGCAAACGATTGAGTCTACAGAGCTGATTTTATTTTTATATTACTTATAATGATAAGGTCTTTGATGCTGCCGCGCAAAAAGAACGAGTTTGGTTACGTATAACGTATTCATGTTCCTCATGAATGTAACACATTGTGGTTTTTTGAAGAACATTTTGGCTTCCTTGGCCGATTGCGTAAGAACTCTAAGTTATACCGGAAAATAACCCGAATAAAAGTTGTAGCGCATTCAAAGAGCTATCGATATAGGACTTAGTGGCGTGTCTGTGGCTATCAGAGGCCTGCCGACATGGAAGTTTCTAAAGGGAGGCGTAGGTACACAGAGTCGCCCTGTGCAAGAGAGAACATTGATGTGTCAGTTCGAGTAGCCGTTTGGTTCATAAGTATCTGGGACCAAACCCTACCAATTAAAAGGTGTAGCCATCTGAAAATGCCGCGTAGGCTTTGTATATTGCGGGTTGTATACCTCATTGGCGCGTCTATTCTTATTAAAGTCGCAGTGGTATGCAAACCATTGGACCTACAGAGCTGCATTTTTATATATATTAATTGTAATGATAAGGCCTTTGATGCTGCAGTGCAAAAAAAGAAGTTTCGTTACTTATAACGTATCCATTTTCCTCTTAAACAGAGCACATTGTGGTTTTTTGGAGAATATTTTGGCTTCCTTGGCCGATTTCGCAAGAACTCTACGTTATACCAGAAAACAACCTCAATAAAAGTTGTAGCGCGTTCGAAAAGCTATCGATATAGATCTCAGAGGCGTGTCTGTGGCTATAAGAGGCCCGCCGACACGGAAGTTTCTAAAGAGTCGAGTACGTGCGCCGAGTTGCCTTGCGCGAGGGAGAACATTGTTGCATCAATTCGAGCAAACCGTTTGGTTTGTATATTGGTGGGACCATACCCTTCCGATTATGAGGTGTAGCCACCCGGAAATGCCCCGCACCTACACGTCCCTTTTGAAACTTCCGTGTCGGCGGACCGCTGATAGCCACAGAGCCGTCGCTAAGCTCTCTATCGATAGCTCTTTAAACGTGTTACAACTTTTATTAGGGTTGTTTTCTTGTATAATAACGTTCTACCAAAATCGGCCAAAGAAGCCAAAATTTTCTCCAAAAAAACCCACAAAATGCTCTATTCAAGAGGATAATGGATACGACATATGTAACCAAACTCCTTTTTTGCACTATACCGTCAAAGACATTTTCATTATAATTTATACAAAAAACATATCAGCTCTAGAGGTCGAATAGTTTGCGCACCACTGCGATTTTAATAAGAAAACTCGTACCAATGAGATATACAACCCGCAATATACAGTGCCTGCGGGGCATTTCCGGGTGGCTACACCTCATAATCGGAAGGGTATGGTCCCACCAATATACAAACCAAACGGTTTGCTCGAATTGATGCAACAATGTTCCCCCTCGCGCAAGGAAACTCGGCGCACGTACTCGACTCTTTAGAAACTTCCGTGTCGGCGGGCCTCTGATAGCCACAGACACGCCTCTGAGATCTATATCGATAGCTTTTGGAACGCGCTACAACTTTTATTAAGGTTGTTTTCTGGTATAACGTAGAGTTCTTGCGAAATCGGCCAAGGAAGCCAAAATATTCTCCAAAAAACCACAATGTGCTCTGTTTAAGAGGAAAATGGATACGTTATAAGTAACGAAACTTAATTTTTTTTGCACTGCAACATCAAAGGCCTTATCATTACAATTAATATATATATATATATATATATATATATATATATATATATATATATATATATATATATATATATATATGTAAAAATGCAGCTCTGTAGGTCCAATGGTTTGCGTTCGACTGCGACTTTAATAAGAAAAGACGCGCCAATGAAGTATACAACCCGCAATATACAAAGCCTACGCGGCATTTCCGGATGGCTACACTATTTAATTGGTAGGGTTTGGTCCCAAATACTTATGAACCAAACGGCTACTCGAACTGACACATCAATGTTCTCTCTCGCACAGGGCGACTCTGTGTACCTACGCCTCCCTTTAGAAACTTCCATGTCGGCAGGCCTCTGATAGCCACAGACACGCCACTAAGTCCTATATCGATAGCTCTTTGAATTCGCTACAACTTTTATTCGGGTTATTTTCCGGTATAACGTAGAGTTCTTACGCAATCGGCCAAGGAAGCCAAAATGTTCTCCAAAAAACCACAATGTGATAAATTCATGAGGAACATGAATACGTTATATGTAGCCAAACTCGTTATTTTTGCGCGGCAACATCAAAGACCTTACCATTATAAGTAATATAAAAATAAAATCAGCTCTGTAGACCCAATCGTTTGCACACCACTGCTACTTTAAGAAAAACGCGCCAATGAAGTATACAACCCTCAATACACAGAGCCTGTGCAACCTTTCCGGGCGGCTACACTTCTTAATCGGTAGAGTATTGTCCAAGCAACATATAAACTAAACGCCTTGCTCCAATTGACATAACAATGGTCTGTCTTGCGCAGGGCGGCTCGGCTCACTTTCGTGTCTCTTTAGAAACTTCCGTATCGGTGGGTCTATGAAAGTCACAGACACGCCACTAAGCCCTATTTCGATAGCTCTTTGAACGCGCTACAATTTTTATTCGGGTTATTTTCTAGTATGACGTAGCGTTCTTGCGCAATCGGCCAAGGAAGCCAAAATTTTCTTCAAAAAAACACAATGTGCTAAATTCAAGAGGAAAATGTATACGTTATATATAACCAAACATCTTTTTTTTGCACCGCAGCATCAAAGAACTTTCCATTGTTATTATTATTATTAGAAAAATTGAACTTTGAAGATCCAATGGTTTGGGCACCACGGCGACTTTAAGAAAACTGCGCCAATGAGGTATACAACCCGCAATAACTTGTGCCTCCGGGGCATTTCCGGGTGGCTACATCTCTTAATCGGTAGGGTATAGTCTCAGTAACATATGACCCAAACGGCTTGCTTGCATCACAAAATGCAGGGTGGAGGCAAAATTTCGCCCTTAACAACCGGATTATTATTTTTTTGACGTTTATTGACATCTGATAAAATGAGCAATAGAAAAAATATATTTTTTTCTGTGTATCAGTTGATGTATGGACGTGGCAATACTGGCAGTAAACCGTGGACGAAAAGTGACGAAACAAACAGACCTATTAATAAATTTTACACAATTGAAGGGAAAACATAACTCAACATTTTCGCTTATTTCAAAGACAATTTGTGCCCACGCTATTTCTTCTTTAAAATTATTTTTAAATTCCCTTAATCTCTTATCCCACACAACGGTGTGTTTGTGGATAAGAGTAATTAAAAAGTCATCATCCATGTTATTAGTTGCCTTTTGCGAAAAAATAAATACCTTGCACTGAATAAACTTTCTAGTAATTTATAATAAAAACTTCCTAAAAACTATAATTTCAATAATATTTCATAGTGAACAGAAATAATTTTTACTATAAATTTTATACGCCACCGATGCCACTAATGCTAGCACTGCCGCAAACTTTTATTTTCCAGGAGGTATTTGTCATCATAGTTACATATTATGTATTATCAGCTCTGCAGGCCCAGTTGGTCCATGGCTTCGAAACAAATTCGTCTCCATTCTTTCTTGTTTGTGGTTCTTTGTTTCCAATTTCTATTTCTTGAAGGTCCTTTTCTACTGCCTGTAGCCATCTCGGCCTTGGTCTTCCCCTCCTCCTTCTACCTTCTATTCCTCCTTTTAGTACTTGTTTAGTTACTCTGTCGTCTGACATTCTATTGACGTGTCCTAGCCAGCGAAGTCTCTGTGCCCTAATAAAGTTCGTTATATTCGGGTTTGCATATAACTCTCGTAGTTCACTGTTTGTTCGACGTTCCCATTGGCCTCCTACTTTCCAACCACCATATATTTTTCTTAAAATTTTTCTTTCCCATATCTCCAAGGCTTCCATTTCTTTTTGGTTCAATTTCCACAATTCTCCTCCGTATGTCACAGTGGGTCTTATCACCGTTGTGTATAGTCGTAGTTTAGTTTTCCGTGATAAATTTTTATTTTGTAGAACATTATGTAGCGCCTCTGCACATTTTGATCCCTTCCACATTTGTTCTTGTATTTCTATCTTTTCTTCGCCGGTATTCGTTATTGTGACTCCTAAATAGGTATATTTTTTTACATATTCTAATTCATATTCTGTTCCATATCTAGTTCTTACTTTTAGATTTTCTTCTGTCCTTGTTGTTTTCTTCGTTACCAAGTACTTTGTTTTCTTTTCATTGATTTGTAGTCCCATATCTTTTGCTGCGTTTTGTAAGCTTTCAATTGCTTCTACTAGGTTCTTTCTTGTTCTTGTTAGGATAGCCAGATCATCGGCGTATGCTAGACATTTATTTTTATGCTTGTATACCGTTCCTGTTCTTTTTACATTGCTGTCTCTAATTACTTTTTCTAGTGCTATATTGAACAAAGTTGTAGATAGCGGGTCACTTTGTCTTAAACCGTTGTTTACTTGAAAACTTTCTGATACATATCCATCAATTAGCACTTTGCACTGTGTTCCTCTGAGTGTTGTTTGGACCATTTTTATTAGTTTTAAAGGTATTCCTATTTCTCTCATTGCTATGAATAATTTCTCTCTGATTATAGTATCGTAAGCCTGTAGAAAGTCTATAAATATTATATCAAGTGGAAGGTTTTGCTCAAAGCTATTATCCTGTATTTGTTGTAAAAACTTTGTAAAAACTTGATCCATGGTTGATCTATTGCTTCTGAATCCACTTTGATACTCTCCTAACTTCTTTTCTACTATTTCTGTTAATCTGTTCTTCAATGCGATTGCTAAAATTTTATATACATTGTCTAGAAGTGCTATACCTCTATAATTTTGGCAGATGGTTTTGTCACCTTTTTTATGTATAGGGATTATCAGAGCTTCGCACCAATTCTTTGGTAATACCTCTTCTTCCCATATTTTTGTTATTAGATTTAGTATTTCTATTTCCAGATTTTTTCCTCCTTCTTTTAGCATTTCAGCCGCAATTCCATTTTGGCCTGCTGCTTTGTTGTTTTTCATTATTTTCATTATTTTTCTTATTTCTTCTATGTCCGGCGCCTGTACTACTTCAGTCTCTTCTTTATTCCCAGCATTAAATATGTCTAGGTTAGTGTCTGCTTGTCTGTCATTTCCATCATCTCCATTTAATAATTCTTCAAAATACGTTTTCCAGCATACTAATTTTTCGTTTACACCTCCTATTAAATTTCCCTGTTTATCTCTAACGAATGGTATTTTATTTTGATGTCCTAATTTTTGATATTTCACTTCTTTATAAAATACTTGTTTTTTGGCGAATTTATTTTATTTATTGTTCTTCTTGTTTCTTTGTATTTATTTCCTGCTGCTTCTGATTGTAACCTCATCCATTCCATTCTAGCTTTTTTTCTTTTCTTTATTGCTATCTCACAGTCCATATCGTACCAGTTTTTTCATGATTTTTTTGTTTTCTTGCCTAGAACTTGTGCTGCATCTTGTAATGTCTTCTCTAAATTATTCCACTTTGTTTCTATATCGTTAGTTTTTTCCATTTCTTTTATTCTTCTCTCTACTACCTGCTTGTATTCTATTTTTTTTATTTTCGTGTTGTAGACTATCTACATTGTACTGTTGTCGTTTTTTTTTATATATATATTTCTTATATTTAGGCGGTTCTTTTTGTTTCATTTTCATTCTTACTAGTATATGGTCACTATTTATATCTGCTCCTCTAAAGCTTCTTGCATCCGTTATTAATCTCATGTGTTTATTTTCTATTACTATGTGGTCTATTTGGTTTATAGTTTTTCCGTTTGGTGCAATCCACGTACCTTTATGTATTTCTTTATGTAGTGATTATTTTCATATTTTTTTCTGTTGCCAGCCCGATTAACTTTTTTCCGTTTTCATTGGTTTCTACGTGTTTGCTATGGTTTCCGATTGTTGGTCTATATATTTCTTCCTTCCCTATCTTTGCATTGAAATCCCCTATAATCACCTAAATATCGTACTTGGATAAATCATTGTAATGCATCTCAAGGTCTCCAAAGAACTCTTCTTTTTTATCTATACTTTTTTCTTCTGTCAGTGCATGAATATTTAAAAGGCTTATGTTTCTGTATTTACTCCTAATTCTCAACGTACACATCCTGCTTGATATAGCCTTGAAGTTGACTACTAAGTTTTCTATTTCAACTGCAAGAATATCTAAATTATAATCCTCTATAATTTTTTTAAGTTTTTTTATTTCTCCTTCTGCATATGTGCTTCTCACATTCCATATTCCTATATACCACATTTTTTCTTTTGTCGTGAGTGGTTTTACTTTATTTTTATTCTCCTGACCTTGTTTCTTTGCCTTATTGTCTTCTGTAGTTAGAACCTTCCTGTTTTTCTTTGTTAGTTTTTTGGATTCGTATCTTTTGTCCCTTTAGTTTGTGAGATCTCTTGCAGTTCGTTTCTTTCCTTGTTCCATCTCCATTCTATTCCGTTAATGTTAAATTTTTGGTATCCAGTTCTAACTTTATTGCCTAGTTTTCTCTCCTCACTTGCTCTACTTCTTATTTGTTCTTGTATTTCTCTTTCTTTTTTTGTTTGGTCGTCGTTAATGTATATCTTCATATTCTGTATATTCCTTAGTTTTGTTCTATTCTGCATTACTTTTCGTTTCTCTTGTGAATTTTCCATTTCTGCCAGACAAGTTTTTGGACCTAACTTTATACGCTGCTTTTATTTTTACTTCTACGTCCATATTATCTTTTATTAGATTTGTCATTGTTTCTTCCAGCTTCTTGTCATTAACCGGATTAATTGCTATACCTGTGATCACTATATTGTTTCGCTTTTTTCTTTTTCGTGATATTCCATTTTGTCATGTAATTGTTGAATTTCTTTTTTTATTTCTTTATTTTCCTCTTTTATATTTTCATATTCCTGCTTTATTATTTCATTTTCATGTCGTAATGCTTCCATATCCTCTTTATAACTTTGTTGATCTTTCCTTATTTCTTTAACTTCATCTAATACATTTTGCATCATATCAGTTAGTTTATCTATTTTATCTCCACTTTTTACTTGCCGTGATTTCATTGGTGATCTGAACAATTTTTTACTAGTTTTCATCTGGCTTATTTCTTTTACCACTAGAAGTGGGATCCTCACTATCGGTCGATGTCATAATTATTTTGTTTCTGCATGCAACCTTCACTGCGTAAAAAGTTTCGACCGAATCTACTTCTCAGAGGCTAGACTTCTATCTGTGAATTTTAGTTGCTCCCTTCCGTTTTGTTACGCCGCTGGTTTGGTTGTTTCCTGAGTTCTCAGTGCGCATGCGCCGCCAATGTCACGGAGCTGCGTTCGGTTCTGTATTTTTTCACAGCTAACCTCAAATCTACTGAAACTATTTTTGTATTTAAGTATTTATTCTCTCACAGTCTTTCTATACCCTTCTCTTTATTTATTCCTTAGTATTATTTCTGGCGGATAGACCGTTTCGCGTGTTCATCAGCCTGATAACCTCCGTTATTTCGGTAAAGTTTATCGGCACTCATGAAACACCACCACACTCCAAACACCCCATCATAGTTATATTGAGCGTTAATATTCGGAAATTTTAGCATACGAGTATAATAAATTAGTTTATCAATGAAGGAATTGAAAATATTAGAGAAGCAGTCCTTTTTATATTGTTTCAAGTACGAGTATCAACCGATGTTTCGGATCCTAGTGATAAATCTTCGGGGCATGTTAAAATGATTACATAAGAAATATTTATTATAAAACAGGATGAACACAATACCTGCAAAAATAGATTAAAATTATTTAAAATACGTGTATACATCTCAGATATTTATGAAGTTTTATTCGTTTTTGACGATATCGTGTTCATCCTGTTTAATAATAAATAATATATTTTTTATGTAATAATTTTAACATACCCTGAAGATGGATCATTAGGATACGAAAAAATATAAAAAGGACTGCATCCCCAATATGTTCAATTCCCTCATTGCATATTAACATTCGATTAAACGTCTTAATAGTGCTACGCTCAGATGTAAAAGTCCGTGCAAAGGACGGATTGTTGCAGCTAGCCAGGTTCAGTGGAATTTTCCTAGAAACTGCGTCACATATACTAAATAAATAACGAAATACTAAACTACAAAATTCACTAACTAAAAAGGATACACAAGAAAAATGGAAAAGACCGAAAGAACGTAGCTGAAACTGCGAGAAGTACGCGAAGCTAATGATAGTAATCCCGGCTACACAAAACAGATGAAACGATACTGAAATTACGAGAAGCTACGATACTTTTACGATAAATAATACAACTGCTACTCGTACAACTAACAATACTAAAAGGGCTCAGAAACAGTAAAGCGAAACATTCAATCTAAAACAACAAAACAAATGAGAGAATCGCGTCGTGTACGAATCCTAGAGAACGATATGGTCCTCTGGACCCCGATGCTCCAAAGGACCCCAAAAACAATTTGACCCCGAGCGATATGATCTTGAACAATAATACAGTATGATTTTAATACAATGACCTCAATAAAAGTGCCAACAATGACAGCAACAATAGTATCTATAATGATGACAAGAATAAGTGGTAACAATGAATGATAAAATGTGATACAATAATGGGCAGCAATGCTCTTTTTAACGACAAGCCTCATGTTTAGGGCGCCAAATTAACTTGGTACGCTCAGATGTAATGGCCCGTGCAAAGAACAAATTGTTGCAGCAGGCTAGGTTCAGTGGAGTAGGTCGTAGTCCTTAGCTAAGAGCAATACCAGGGCGCCAGTCAATAAATTACGGCAAAACAATCGAGGAGAACGACCAACCTACGGGATTGGGCGAGAGCGGGAGTTATAAGGATGTCGAATGTCAAAGAAAAGCAAAAATTATAATACACAAACGTTATTATCGTACTCTGAATGTGACTGCAACGATTTTCAAAACCCCAATAATCTACACACATGTAATAAGTGTGCGTGGGCGTATATGTCCCTTCAAATATCAGCGATACGATAAAGCAAGAGCCCAAACGTGAACAGCGAGGAGTTCATCACAAAAAAACCTATTTATATGTCAGGACACATCCGAAATACTATCGGTAAAATGAAATAAAATAGAAAAATATGGTATGTATATATATATATATATATATATATATATATATATATATATATATATATATATATGTATGTATGTATGCACGGACGACCTTTTGAGGTCCAAAATTTATATAAAGAAAGCTGTTTGCGGACATTTGCTCTCTTTGTGGACGTCCTCAGAGAGAGCTTACACATTTCCAGTCTCGTTTGAGGTCTTGTCGCTAGTATCGCGCGGAATTTATTGCAAGTAAAAAAAACTTAAAAGATGGCAATAGTAGTTAAACATTTCGTATCTTTTTCCAGAAAATCGCGTTGTAGTTGTGGAGGACAGTGATCTTTATTTCTAGATATGTCATCATTGTGTTTTGTATATGGTAGCCATGCGTCCGGAACATGTCCTTTTTTAAGGAATTTGGTGGCGTCAGGAGGGGGGGGGGCGAGTTATTTTTAATAGTATTCTATTTTCAATTTATCACGTAATTTTCAAACATGCAGTTGCTTCTTTTCACATGTTCTCTAATTTATTGACATGTAACAAATAATTTGTTTTGTAAATACCTAATTTACTTAGAATCAGAGATGGGCGTCTACGCGTCTATTTAAATGCCTTCGTCTACGTGTCGACAATGCCTAGTAATACAAGATTATTAATACCAATGAATTCTGCAGTAAACAAACGTGTATACAGCTTGGCGTTATGGGAGGGGTAATAGGTCATGCAAACCAGTAAAAAAATCTGATGTGGCCAGCACATAACCTCTCGCCAGATATTTTACCTGGTTTTACGCATAAAACGAAAAATATTTTTAAATACAAATACATATATTCATGTCTCACTACAAAATAATTCTCATATATATATATATATATATATATATATATATATATATATATATATATATATATATATATATATATATTGCAAAATCTATGGGATATTTTAATATAAATTATGTAGAATACATACATTTTCTTTATATTCAATATCCTGAAATTTCCTTTTTCTACTTTCCTTTTCTTTATATTCGTCATTTTTTCGCAAATTCCTTTTATATTCTTTTTTACGTATATTCTTTTGCGTTGTTGACTTTTTTTATTTTCATAATCTTCATAATACTGTACAAATATTTTTGACAGTGGCATACAAATATTTTTGACAGTGACATTTATGTATCAATTACAAACATTTAAATTTCTTGCCTTGTTTGATCTGAGATTTTTTACATCAAATTATTTTATATGCATTTCTTTATGTCTAATTCAATAGAAGATATAATAATGAATTTATATTTATCAAATAAAGAGTTTAACGTGCTTTACATAAATTTTCGATAAATAATATTTAGATGATTTTTTTCTTGTAACTACTACTTCCGGTTGTCCAATTGTTACCAAAACTTAATCAACTCTTCCCATTATTGTTAGATTGAGGAATACGTAGTTAAAAATGTCGTAAGTCTTATAGTATTTGGGAAATCGTGAATCCAACATCCACACCCACATACGGACATCATCGTAAAAATGTTATAATCGGATTCTAGGGACCTTACAACGTGCTTATTCATTTAAAAATGCGATTTTTAGCATGAATACAATACCTCTCTTAGCGAGAGGTAAAAAGGCGCCGCAGGCAATTTTTTTTTCATTCTAGGTCAAATGCTTTATAATTGAAAGTTACATTTTTTCAAAAGGGATGTGAAGCTGCATGTTTTTCTCCTTTCATGTGTAAAAATAAATTTCCAAATCACATAACATTTTAAAAAAGAAAATATATTTAACGAGTTGTTAACTTACCTGGATAAACTGTGTAAACCTAGGGTCGCAACCTATATAATGTGTTGAGCTACTTTAAAAATTATCGAACAGAGTGAGACAAGGTAGCCAGAAATAAAGGCGCTGCGAATTTTTTTTATTCAAGGTCAAATACTTTATAATTGAAAGTTACATATTTTTAAAGCGATGTAAAGCTGCATGTTTTTCCCTTTTAAATAAAATATAAATAAATAAATATAAATATATCATCACGGCATATTACCCATTGCTGGGTGTGCCAATCTGCTTTGTATGCAGATATCGGTAATGATGATGACATATTTGTACCGTGCGGGCGTTTACCAGGCGTCATCTTATGTATAAAACTAAATTTTCAGCTCACGGCACATTTTAGAAGAAAATATATTTAACGGATTTGCCTCCTTTGCCAACACTTAATAACGATGTACTCAGAACAGGACAAAGCAAAGATGGTCTGTTTGATTGTGAAAGGAAAACATGATGAGCATTTACGGAAATTTCTATTATTTTCAGTACTTTTGGAAAATGTGAACTATCGGAAGTAGCTACCGGTACCTCGCGATTGTAGGGTTGGCGATCTCTGGTCTAAACTACTTATTACAATTATATGTTAACTAGCATCCATATTATGTTACCAAATTTATATTTCAAAAACAAGCCACCATATATTAACTGTGTACTATATTAAAGAACGAATGTCATAATTGGCATTTTATTTTGTGAGAGGGAAGGAACCATTCGAACAAAATAATTGACAATTATAAAATGAGTTTTTTTCTATTTTGCGCCCTTAATGCGCTTTTTTAATAAAAAATCGTAGTCAAAATTTAGGAAATTTTGTTTCAATTAGTGACACTAATGTGAAGTTTGACGTTCAATAAAGTAACCTTGTCTTTGTAACATAAACTGTCTACGATATATTCTATTTATTTCTAACTTTACTACTATATTTCTTCTCTTTTTATTACTACTTTTAAATTCATAATTACATAAAAATAGTATTCTTAATAACCGTTTGTGTTCGTTTATTTAGCGAGATTTGACATTTAATATTTTTTTGATATTGACAGCCACCAACCTTAACAAAATAAATTGAACTAGTCTATTACAGCATTAGAATGCGCTATTAACTCTTTTGGGTGCTGTAACAGCTTTGTTACAGGCGCAAAATAAAAAAATACATTATTTAATTTTATTTACCGGTTTCAGGATATTATTCCATTGTTTACATGTACAAAAGTAGGCTGGTAATTAAGTAATAACTGTATCTGTATGATAATATCATTACTATACTGACTTGTCAACAACGGTCTACAAAATGAAAATAAAATTAAATGAATATATAATTCTCTTCATTAATACATACAGATAACGATAGCGTATTGTTCTAAATACAGTCTACTTTACTCTAAAGTAATAAACAAGATGAATAAAGCACATAATTTGAATATTTGTCATATTGACATATGTCAAAATAATTGTTCTGCTAACCATAGCATTCTGAAAGTAGCATTAATGAGAAAATTTCTAAAAATAATATTTATCAATGTCTTCATTTTCTGAAACCGATAAACTATTGAACAAACCACGGATGTTATGAATCATAACAAGCCTTAGATGTAGGGTTGCCAGATATATTTCTGCTTAAAATAGGGTAACCTGTGAAAAAATATATGAGACTGTATAAAAATATATGAGATTTTTTTGTATAATGAAAAACGCTTTTACAAATGAAGATTTATTCATTTACAGCATAAAACAAAACAAAGGTACATTTCGTAGCGAAATAAATACTTATACATTTAATTACATTTATATTTTAAATGACTTTGACATTCACACAATAAATTTTGGTCTGCCAAAGCACAATTGTAAAAGTCGTTACACTTTAAGTCAAAATTCAAAGTTATACACAGTTCACTTTTTATTAAGAGAACAGAGGCTCTATTTCTGGTATCGGTCCACTTGCTGGACATAATTGAAAAAATTCGTTCCACATAGGCTGTTGTACATGGAATACTAAGTAAAAAATAAATTATTTTAGAAATATTGGGTAATTCGTGAGTTTTGTATAAAATATATACCCATTTATCACTTTCAGAAGATGATATAAAATTTTCATCTTTTGTGCACATGTTATATATTTTATGCAAAATATGAAGCTCATCAAAAACTTCATCTAAATGAATTGAGTCAGCAAGACGTTTATTTTGTATTTTATTTAAGCAAGTTTCTATTTCTATAAAACTAATTTCATGATCCAATTTTAATTTAGACGCTGCAAATGCAAAACTATTTTCATAAAAATCAAACCATTGTATTAGGTATGATTTTGCCGCTTTGTATGCTTGTACGAAATCATTTTTAATTTGATTCGACTTGTAAGAATCTAGATTTTTTAACTTTTGTATGACCACGTAACCAAAAAACTCTTGTTCTAGCCGCTAATTAATTTTGTCAAGTAACTTAGACAAATTATGGTAAAGTTCTGTAATACAAGTTTTGTTACGCTCTAGAGATAGAATAGTATCTTCAAATATTTTTAAAAAAGAATTTAAATATAGCGGGTAAATCTCCGGGATATCATTGTCAGGAACATCTTCAAATTCATTATCGCGAATATACAATAATTTCTGAATTTGTACGGGACAGTCTTTACAGCTTCGAAAATATGACAATAATGGTTTCCATAGAATAAGGATTTTTTCAATTGCTTTATTTAATGATAGCCACCGTGTTACTACATGTCTACACAGCTCCGCGTACTCAATTTCCCTAAATTCTGAAAATTCCTTTAATAATTCTCGTCTTTTTGCTGATAAAGAAAAATGAGCATATATTTTTAAAATTAAACCTTCTGCATCATAATCAAGGCTACTAATAATTTTTCTAACCGTATTATGCACAATATGTGCATTACAATTTGCTTTCATTAAACTAGTACAATTTTGTTGTAGTACCGTAAAGAATGTTTTGTTCCAAAATTTGCGTTACAATTATCTGCACTTAAAGAACTTACATTATCCTACGATAATCCCAGTTCATTTACTGTTTTATCAATAGTATTATGCATGCCATATGCTGTTTCATCTGGGTTCTCTATAAAATTTTATTTAATATTCCTTTTTCCTTATCAAAAAACTGTAGTTATTGGGAAATATGCTACTGGGACTGGGACTATGCGACAGCGACCACCTACCACTCTTATCCGTGGCGCTCTCTGGCTTATATGCAATAGGCGGGATATTTCAAATTTTATGTTGAATTAGCTGTTATAAATATTATTATGTATTATCTCAAAAATATATGAGAATTTGTCTCATATTGAACTTTTTAATATGAGATATGAGATAAACTGTAAATATATGAGACTCATATTAAAAATAGAAGATCTGGCAACCCTACTTAGATGTCTTAAAATCCTCGCTCTCTGCGGCAGTTAAGATATGCATAACATTCCTAGGTATGTTAATAGCTATTAATTATTTATCTTAAATTATAATATTTGCGTTTGTTTTTTTTATCGTCATGGCTTACGGGAGGGGTAATTACTCCCTTTACCGCCCCTTGTATACGCGCCAGGCAGTAAGGTTATGTTCAATCCAGTGTTACCATATTAGTGATTTTATCCCTTACTTAAGACGAATAGATGCAGCACTATCTGAATTCAGCCGGAAGGATCGGGTGCAATGGGGTCCACACTAATTGAGGTAAAAGGTGGAGCTAAGCAATGAACAATAATTGAACAACTCAGGTAGAAGAAAACGACCGACTACAGCGGGACAATACACGGACTGAATTTTATTTCACTGCAGCTGCAGGATATACCTATAAGAGGAATGGTTTAAGGTAATAACAAAACATGATTTAGTTATTACTGAAGCTCGGAAAATATGCACTAGAAAGTATAAAAATTTGCATTAAAAATATATAAAAATATGCTCTTGTATATGTTATTATATGCACGTATGCCGTTATGTTTAATTATTAGTAATTCGTATTAAACCTACATTACAAATATACATTTGTTCTTTCTTAAAACTAAGTATTTAAATTATTTTATTTTAGTATTACAATTATAAAAATAAATAACTAGGAGTTTTCCTAAATTATCTAAATATAGATTTTGCCTTCTATGAGTAAAAATGAATGCAGGATTTCTGTACAGCGGCACTACGACGCCTTTGATTTACATATACAACTACATAACAATACGATTACGTGGAATACTCTCCCTTACAACACCCGTTTTCTTTCGTGTCAATGACTGTACTGTCAACCTCGAAACAAATTATAGTGTCTTATTTAAAATTTGGAACTAAGTTTGAATTAAAATTAATAATAACCTCTACATCTCCATTCAATATTTTATTAATTTGTTTGTGTCAGTGTATCAAATCCAGCATTTTTGTTTAATACACAATTATATTCCTCTTATTATTTTATCGGTTTCGCACAAACATCCAAAAAAATATAAAGAATTTATACCAAATATAGGGGTGGACATTACCTGGAAATGGAAAAATTCCGTGGTAAAAGGGGAAAATATTTGGTAGTGTAAATACAAATTTCACATAACACCCTACAAGGTCATCCGGCTGACCATAAAATTTATTATAATATAATAAAAATGTGTTATTTTCATTTCAGTTTGCATAAGCTATCTCCATATTTGTTTTCATAGCTCCATGGCTTGTGGTCATTAGTATTTTGGGTTGCAAATAAACGAACTTTCAAAGTAACTCTCTCGTGTCTAAGCCTATATGTAATTTATGTTGTGTGACAGATATACGTAAATAATGACTACTTTCTAACGCACTACAATTTGTAATGACGTATGTCGTAGAGTTACAGATATCTAATTATCCACTACACTGCCCACAGTGCACGCCTCTTTGTTAATGTTTATGGTGAAGTATTGTGTTTTTGTTTTTTGCAAAAACATAGGCGAAGAACATATATCTTTGAGAAATGCATTATTTAAAAAGAAACATATTTTAGGTTGCAAACAAACGCACTTTCAAAGAAAGTAGATTTACCATATCATTAAATAATTGAGGTTTACTTTAAAATCCGATGTCGCGTACTACGCAACGTTACATAATATTCACTATTTTAAGGAAGCTGTGTATACAATTCACTTAAAAACTATATAATTGAATTGTTAAAAGATGTACAAACACAGTTTATAAATAAGCCTAGAGTTACCATATACTTAAATAATTGAATTGTACTTTAAAATCCGATGTCGCGTACTACGCAACGTTACATAACATTCACTATTTTAAGGAAGCTGTGAATACAATTCTCTTAAAAACTATATAATTGGATTGTTAAAAGATGTGCAAACAAAGTTTATAAATAACCCTAGAGTTACCATACACTTAAATAATTGAATTTTACTTTAAAATCCGATGTCGCGTACTACGCAACGTTACATAACATTCACTATTTTAAGGAAGCTGTGTATACAATTCACTTAAAAACTATATAATTGGATTGTCAAAAGATGTACAAACAAAGTTTATAAATAAGCCTAGAGTTACCATATACTTAAATAATTGAATTTTATTTTAAAATCCGATGTCGCGTACTACGCAACGTTACATATCATTCACTATTTTAAGGAAGCTGTGTATACAATTCACTTAAAAACTATATAATTTGATTGTTAAAAGATGTACAAAACTGAAATAATGTTTACAAATAAACCTAGAGTTACCATATCCTAAATAATTGAGTTTTACTTTCAAATTCGATGACACCTATTACGCCATGTTGAATAATTTTCACTATTTTAAGGAAGCTGTGAATTTAATTCATTTAAAACCTATATTATTTGGTTCTTAAAAGACGTACAAAACTGGAATAATATTTACAAATAAGCTTAGAGTTACCATGTCCTTCAATAATTGAGTTTTACTTTAAAATCCGATGTCGGGGATTACGCAACGTTGCATAATTTTTACTATTTTTTCACTGTCATAACTGGGCTCTGCACACTGGTTTTGGTTTCACTATTTTATGAAAACTAATCGATCAATTTGTTTAAAAATTTCTAATTAGTGTAAAGTAATTCAAGTTCCCAACCGGGACCCTAGAAATTTCATGTGTCGGCCAGCGACGGCTCATTTGCCGGTTAAGGTCTTGTCCCCGGTGTATTACCTAAGTAAAAAATTACTTTTTATAACCTTTGAATATTTTCACATGTTTATGGAAACTAAATAGTTTAAACAATGACAGTTAAATAGTGGAATCAATTCACTTATTTTCTTTTTAAGAACACTAATGGAAACATTTGCTTTTTTGACATACACATACATCTTTTACCACTCAAATATGAACTCATTTTAAATCCTAATGTTGTTTATCTGACATTTTCGATATCCGTAAATAATTTAATGTTTTTATTGAAATTACGTTTTTTTCGAGGAGTGCGCGCTTATATAAACTTAGTGAATATTTCCGTATGATGTTTTTAAGGAGCGTTCCGGTTTATGGGCACCCTAATGTAAGTTAGACTTTATTTTGAAAATTAGCCATTGAAAATATTTTAATTTCACTGGTGTTTTAATTAATGGATGGTATGGACATAAAAAAAATATATTAAAGCTGAAATTAATATTTGATAGCCAAAAACATGCAAAAGCCTGAAAATTTTAAAACACGGTTTTATACTTTTAACGTGTATCTCGAGTCCAAAATATATAAAGTTTTTCTTCTATATTAAGAAAAGTATAACTTTTTGGGATTGAATGTTCGGGTATAATATTATTTATATCTAAACAAATGTGGATTGATATTTATGATTTAGAACATTCTAATTATTCATAGATCTATGCATTTTACATTTATCGATTTACTTATTGACATATGTCAAATTTTCAAAAATTTATTAGCGTATATAAATCAATTACATTGACAGACTCTATAGTTACTTCCAATTTCAATGCTATCAAAATTATACTCCAAACGCAGGCAGAAGTAGTGACAGGCCAGGTAAGAATTCATTTCAAGGTCGCGTGCGCCCCGGCTAAATGAAGCGGGGTTGTAAATGCGACTTCCAATGAAATAAATGTCTCCTTTAAATTACCACAAGGGTCAAACCTATCACTCCTGCTATTCAATGTCTTCCTTAAGGCCCATACCTTGTAGTCCGCGTAGTATCTGAGACGCATCGGGTGAAAGAGGGAGGTAAGGAAGAGGCGGATCTTTACTTTACCCCTACCATATTTAATTTTATTGTCGTCTCTGTCACTGTATATTGCTATCTTTATCTTTTAGTTTGTCCGGCTGGAGGAAAAGTGAAAGTGAAAGTGAAATTGCAATTCAGTTTTGCTTTAGACAAACATTGGGAATATGACAACAGATTGTAGGAAATAAGTAAAAAAAAACAATTTTGTTTAACTAAAATAATTTTATTTGTTTCGATAAGACGGATTTTTGATAACCATGCCTTTGGGAAATTGTGGATTTATTATTTCGGGTAATAAACAATCAAAATAAAATTTATATAAATAATTTTTCATATATGTCCTGTCACGTTTAATCTGTAAACAAAAAAAATAAATAAAATAGAAAAATAGTTACGCTTTATAATATAGTATTACCTTTTCATAGAGCATTCCTTTTGGTGTCCAGAATACAAAAATGCAATATAATTTTTCGGTGACGTGTAATTGACCTTGGACTTGATAATAGTAAATGTGGTTCCTTTTTACCATAAATTTTCCGTTTTCATATTTTGCGAAACTTACTTTCTTTGTCGTCATTGCTTCTTCAGGTGTCAGTTTAGCAGCATTTGAAGGACATTTAATTTCCACGATGGTATCATTATTAATTATTCCATCTGGACTAGCTGCTAAGTAACAATCTTTTTTATCTATGAATAGTCCACATTCTACTATTTTAACATTCAAATTATCCCCTAAATCTTTAATAGCTAAAGGCTCCTTTTCCATCCCGTAATTAGTGTTTAAATTGCCATAAAATGAACTGTATAATAAATTTTTCACTGTATTAGCACAATTTGTAGTAATTCGCATTTTACAAATTTTCCCGAAGTTTGATGCGGTCAACCTTTTCAATCTTTCTAATAATAATATATATATATATATACATACATATATATATATATATATATATATATATATATATATATATATATATATATATATATATATATATATATAATTATTATTATTATTATAATTATTTGCAGATAAGTAATACTAAATTTCAATTAAAAGCATAATTTACACTGTTTCTCAAGTTTCATTTATGCTAGTATGGGAATCTATTGTTAAAATTAAAAATTTTAGTGCTGAAAATAATTAAAAGTTCGCTATTTTAGAATATTCGAAGCGTGAATATTGTTCCATAAATATAAACATTGTAAAGGAAGTCATATTTGTAATTTCGCCACTGTTTGGAAGTTTTCCCCCAGGCAAGGCAGAGTGGGCGGAGCTAATAAGAGATAAACTTAGGGGAGACTTTGGGGTGCAATGCTGCGACATCTATGTATAAATTTCGATACTAAAATTGCATATTAGAATTTCACTATTTATTTCTAAACTACATTATATATTTTTAAAAACAAAACGTAAATAGAATCAATAAAGACATATTTACACGGGTCAGTTATTAGTTTTTTTAAAAAATATTAACATTTTAAAGAAAATTGAAGTTGAAAAATGGCTAATATTGTCTTTATGATGTAATTTTTTTCTTATTTGTTACAGTTTTTTTAAAGAAAATCGAAACGATAACTTATTAATTACATCTTCCTCATTCTTCATACAAAATTTCAGTTGCTAATTTTTAATATTACAGCCAGATTCGTTGAAATTCTAAACCATGTTTTCGTTCCCGTGACGGGGACAAGTCAGCCGCCTTAATGACATCGCTATAAATTTCAAAAATAGCAGAATTTTGCTATGTGCCGACGATTTAAAAAATTTTAGAATCGTAAAATCAGATACTGATCTCAACAATTTACAATGTGATTTGGATAAATTCAATAAATAAATAAATATAATAAATAGGCGTCACCTAACGGGCACTCATTGCTGGCGTGGAGAGTGCACCACAGGGGTGATTTTTTTAAATTCAATAATTGGTGTATATTAAATGACATGCACCTCAACGCAGAAAAATGTCAAGTCATGAGTTTTTCTAGAAACCGTGCTTCCATTCATTATTCTTATATATTAAGTAGTCATAATTTAGAATTCAAATTGGAAGTTAAAAGTCCAGGAAGCGCGCCGAAAATTTTTCGTAATTGGTCGCGTATTGCATTTTATAAGTGTATTTTATACACCATCACATTATAGCTCGTGTCAAACAAAAATGACGCGCGAAATTAGCTAATTTTAATAAAATAACACAAAATTTCTATAATATAGCAATAATTAGCACGAAATAAGCGTAAAATTATAGTTACACGGCACAAATAAGATGAATACAAAATTTAGTTTATACAGCAAAATGTAGCACATTATTAGCATAAAATTATAGATACACACTTAGACCTATTATTTTACGTCGGGACTCCAGCTTCACGGACTTTTTGAATGTTAATACCCATACCCCTAAAAGAAACGTGAAATACTTAAACATGACACAATAAACAAAAAACGTAGGACAACCGACATGATGCTCGTTACAAGTAATATCGATGAGAATAATAATCAATCTTTATTAACAGGTATACATTATAGTACTTTTATTTTTAAAAAAATCTGATATGGCCAGCACATTACCTTCCGTCAATTATATGTATTTTGTACAAATTTCATACTGCAAGTTCCTTACAAAAGATTCTGTTTTTTGATTCTTGTACTTGTATATTACCTTCCGGCAGTTGTACGTATTTTATACAAATTCCATACAGAAAGTTTCTAGTAAAAGATCTTATATTTCCAGTAAAATTATAAGACAACCATACTATGTCAATTGCACTTGACACTGACATCTTTCAATCAGAATTTTCGTAATACAGTAGCTGTTTCCATAGCTGACTATGATATTTAATTTCTTTTTGATTCTTACCTTCCGTCACCGGTAAGGAAAGTATTGTCTTTGGTAAAAAATTTCGATGATGAGTTTTTAATCAATAAGCACGTTTTAGGGTCCCTGGAATACGATTTTACTATTTCTACGATGATGTCTGTATGCGTGCGTGCGTGCGTGCGTGTGTGTGTGTGTGTGTGTGTGTGTGTGTGCGTGCGTGCGTGTGTGTGTAACAAAACTTTCGTCTGCGATAACTAATGCTACAATTTCAAAAATTATTATTCTTTCGTATTATTCTTCGTTACATCCATGTGAAGAGCTGATTAGATTTTGGTTACAATTGGTCAACCGGAAGTACCGTAATTTGAAGATTTTATGTTTTTCTTGAAAAAACTACGTTAAATAGAATTTTTGACATTTAATGTTATTATAAGTATTAAAGAATATTTTATTCTCTATACGGTCTCACTGCATTTTATACTTCATATTAAATAGATATAGAGTTAAAAAATCAGAAAGAAATTAAATTTCATAAATTAGTCAACTATGGAACAGCTACTGTATTACGAAAATTTTGATTGAAAGATATCAGTGTCAAGTGCAATTGACATAGTATGTTTGTCTTATAATTTTACTAAAAACACGCACACGCACACGCGCACTCACACATACACACACACACACACACACACACACACACACATACATACATACACACATACATATATACATACATACACACGTAGACACACACACACACACACACACACACGCACGCACACACACACGCACACCTACACACACATACATACACATACACGCATACACACACACACACACACACACACACACACACATACACTAATACCCGGTTGCAGAAACGTTAATCAACGCGTTGTTCGGTTAGCGGTTCATCAAAACGAACAAATGCAACGCGATTTTGTGACAGCAATGATTTAAATGTCATAAGAACAAGGAAATTGATTCGAATTTGTTCGATTTGATAAACCGTTAATCGAACAATGCGTTGATGAACGTTTGTACAACCGGGCATTACACTTACACATACACACACACACACACACACACACACACACACACACACACACACACACACACACACACACACACACACACACACAGACAGACATCATCGTGAAATTAGTAAAATCATATTTTAGAGACGCTAAAATGTGTTTATTGTTTAAAAACTCATCATCGAATTTTTTTGACCAGACAATACCTTTGTTACCTAAAGGTGACGGAAGGTAAAAAATTGTAGGTATCGAAATGACCTCTATATTTTTTAGAAACAAATTTAGAAGCTCCAACGGCGTCTTCTTCACTTATTAATATAATTTAGAATAATGAAATTGTAATCGCACTGCCTAACGAAATTTAGTCCTTGAGCAAAACAACTAATAATGGCAAACCGTGCCTTGTATATTTAAAATTAATATTTTCTAATAAAAAAGATCCAGTATTTGAAAAACAATTATTAATTACGGAATCTTTAAATGTGAAAATTATTATTTGCGGACAACTAATATAGCAATTATTATAATAATCACAATAATAATAAAAATAATAATAATAAAAATAAAAATAATAATAATAATAATAATAATAATAATGATAATAATAATAATGATAATGATAATAATAATAATAATAATAATAATAATAATAATGATAATAATGATAATAATAATAATAATGATAATGATAATAATGATAATAATAATGATAACAATGATAATAATGATAATAATGATAAAAATGATAATAATGATAATAATGATAATAATGATAATAATGATAATAATGATAATAATGATAATAATGATAATAATGATAATAATGATAATAATGATAATAATGATAATAATGATAATAATGATAATAATGATAATAATGATAATAATGATAATAATGATAATAATGATAATAATGATAATAATGATAATAATGATAATAATGATAATAATGATAATAATGATAATAATGATAATAATGATAATAATGATAATAATGATAATAATGATAATAATGATAATAATGATAATAATGATAATAATGATAATAATGATAATAATGATAATAATGATAATAATGATAATAATGATAATAATGATAATAATGATAATAATGATAATAATGATAATAATGATAATAATGATAATAATGATAATAATGATAATAATGATAATAATGATAATAATGATAATAATGATAATAATGATAATAATGATAATAATGATAATAATGATAATAATGATAATAATGATAATAATGATAATAATGATAATAATGATAATAATGATAATAATGATAATGATAATAATGATAATAATGATAATAATGATAATAATGATAATAATGATAATAATGATAATAATGATAATAATGATAATAATGATAATAATGATAATAATGATAATAATGATAATAATGATAATAATGATAATGATAATAATGATAATAATGATAATAATGATAATAATGATAATAATGATAATAATGATAATAATGATAATAATGATAATGATAATAATGATAATAATGATAATAATGATAATAATGATAATAATGATAATAATGATAATAATGATAATAATGATAATAATGATAATAATGATAATAATGATAATAATGATAATAATGATAATAATGATAATAATGATAATAATGATAATAATGATAATAATGATAATAATGATAATAATGATAATAATGATAATAATGATAATAATGATAATAATGATAATAATGATAATAATGATAATAATGCTAATGATAATAATGATAATAATGGTAATAATAATATTAATAATAATAATAATAATATGCACAAAATAGTTTTATCATCTGAAATTTCTAAAATCTTGTATAATAAAAATCTAGGGTCTTAGTTTCTTTCCCTTTTTTCCCACGTTCTTTGTTTTCATATATCATATTCATAACAGTCACAATACAACAATATTAATTTGCCATAAATGATACGAATTTGTTAATAATTTACGATGACGAATATAGATACAATCTATGGTTACGAGTGTAAATATACTATAGAAACTCTCATTCAATTAAAATGTATATTTTAGAATCGCTATGATTTTTCTACATGAATGAAATTACACAGAGATCGAAACGTCAATATTTAAAAACAAATAATGTACTATGGGAATATAATTGAACTATAAAGTTTTAAAATTAGTTATACATTGTTCTTTATATAAAAATCAATAAAATATACACTGAAAGTAATTTTATTTGAAAAATAATGTGTTATCATTTCATATAAACTACACAAACTCAAGCTGTGCGTCGGCCTGAGATCTTCTGTCTCTCTCATCGCAACTCCCCTAGTATTTATATTATACTCCGTGGCTGGCGGGTTATCTCCCGCCTGCTGAATGATGGTAGGCGTGCTCACTCAAGCGAGAACAACCCTAATTCTAGGAAATATATACTAGTAAGTATCGCCTGTTCTACAAACATTGTACTGAATAAAGTATCATCTGTTCTACAAACATAAAACAAATCTGCGTCAACAATAAACCTGGAATACATCTGACAGCGTTGCCATTTATTTATATTTATTAAACAAATTATTTGTTACATATCAATAAAGTAATGAGAGTATCTATATGGAAAGCAACAGCTGTTTTCGAGTATTTAAACTTGTGAAAATATAGAGTATAGTTCATAATACATGAAAAATTATAAAACAATTAATACTGTTAATGTTATTATTAACTTATTATAAATATTAAAAAAGCAAATATTTTTCATTATGCATTCCTAGAAAACACAGACGGAATTGTTTCCGCTATTTAACTGTCATTGTTTAAACTATTTAATTGTGTACTGGTAACATTTAAATAAACAAAATTTGATACTTAGTGACTTTAATTTTAATTATACTGAAAAATCTTGACATGCAGCGTGAACTTTGTAATATAATATCTTAAATTCGAGGATCTGTAGATGATAAAGCCCTAATAATATCAAATACTTACGTTGCAATATTTAGTTTATTAGAACTGGTTAAGAATTTTGTATAAATTGAAGCCATATTTTTATAATACGCGATTATTTGAAATCTTGACGTGTGGTGTGAACTTTGTAATATAATACCTTAAATTCGAGGATGTGTAAATGTTAATGCCCTAATAATATCAAATACCTATGTTGCAATATTTAATATCTTAAAATTAGTTACATAGCTACGGTAAATATTCCATATAAAAATCGATTGCCCTTGTCAAAATACGTAATGTGTACCAACTTTTGGCAAAACATTCCTATAGGTACATTTATAATTAAATATTTTCTAATATACGAGATATCGCAATTTAATCCACTGCGCATGATCAATTTTATTAATTTTTCGATTGTGGAACGTGAATTGATTCCAATTCATACCTGTCGATACTGTTTTCTTGCTATGGGAATATTGTTTATATGAGCAATTAAATACGTATTAAAATCAAACCCCTTAACGAAGGGGTCTCCACTGGAAAAACAAAAAAATTCGTGCCTCCCGTCAATTTATAGTTGGTCATATATTACCTAAAAATTGGTAGTGGTACAAATTTCTCGATAGCACCATTGGATTCTACGTACTATGAATATCCCAATTTTCAAAATATATACTTTGTGCTGTAACTTGAGAACAGCTGATTTAAAAAAATATTTTCTTCTCTAATCGGATCTCCCCCTTGGTCATCTTTACGACTGTCTTATAGTGTGCCCACCCAACTATTTATGTGTCCAAATATACTTATTGATCGAAAGCAAGAAGAATTAATAAAATTAATTTTGAGTATGAGAGATAATGCTCAAGTCTATAAAGAAAATGCATATATATTGCAGCTCCAAGTGGAGTAGATAAATTTTTCAGAGCTTGTGCTGCATTGACAGAACTTTCAGAATGCTGTAGTACGAAGTATTAACAAAATTTACGAGGTACAAGGCTGAGGAATCAAATTGCAACTGTTATACAAATACTTAATTTGTAAGAAGTAGAATTGGGACAATTGGCCGGGGCTTGATTTCCAAATTCATAAAGACCGCTATCGTTTACCATGCACTGGTATTGAAATTGAACAATTATCAAAATTATTTGTAATGATGGAAGAAGACAGTATGGAAAATTACAAGGGTTAAAAATTTGGTGAAATACAAAGTATAGATGATGAAATGGAAGGCGTAAATAATTGTAATACATTTTTATTTATTTTCATACATAGGTACATCAACACAAAACCACATTCACTCTTGTCTCGTGTATTTCTTCAAACACTTTTTTCGACTTGTTCACATTCATAATCGCTTTCATGAACGCTCTTTTATTTATTCTGAATTTTTTTGTTCAATACACTTCCAATTATTACTACCCACTTTATTTTATCGGAACAATAAAATCACAGAAATTACAAACTTAGGATTCTGTAACAACATACACCACACATATTACATTTCTACTGCATTTAGTCTTTTATTCAATTGCATATATCATAGGCACACGTACTCCAATAAATACATTCAACTGGCATCTTTAGATACATTTTCATTTTTTGCATAAGTACCTAGTGCAACCAGTATCTTACATTAGACATGTAATAAATAATTTGTTTAATAAATACTTATTGTTGGCCAAGGATGTCCTTGTTGATGCGACGCCGATTTATTTTATATTTGTAGAATAGACAACATATTACTGAGTATAATGTTTGTAGAACAGCGGATACTTACTGTTGTTATGTGACATTTGTATATATGTATTTCCTAGAATTAGGGTTATTTAGAACTCACTACCTGCTGCTTAGGTACTTGAAGTGAAATTATAAGCAAACAATTGTATGGTATATTATTTACCATTTTGTTGACACTAAACAAATAATTTGTTTAACAATTGCCTATTCACTTAATAGCAACATAATGTCAATTGGTATTGATTATATTATAAATAATAAGTTTCCTATTATAATTTTTTTAAATGTGTAATTTTTATACAAATAACCGAAATATAGACCAAAACATGTAAGCTGCATTTATTTTAATATTTTGTTGACATTAAACAAATAATTTGTTTAACAAATGCCTATTTAGCTAGTATAAACATATGTCAATTGGTATTGATTATGAATAATAAGTTTCTTAATATAATATCCTGAAAAATGTGTAATTTTTACACAAATAAATGAAATATAGACTAAATGGTGTATGCTGCATTTATTTTAATATTTTATTGACATTAAACAAATAATTTTTTTAACAAATGCCTATTTACTTAGTATAGACATAAGTCAATTGGTATTGATTTGATTATAAATAATAAGTTTCTTAATATATATTTTTTTAAATATGTAATGTTTAATGTCAGCTAAACTGTTTTTTTTTTAATATAGTTTAGAATAATATAGTATTATGAATATTGCTAATTAAATTAGAATATTTTATTAAGTCACGTACCTTTTTAATATTTTACAAAATTTAATTAACTAAATTCAATAAGTAAAATGTATTTAAAAACAATTTTATTTGAAAATTGTCGCGCTTATCCCCTCTCTAAGTACAACTTAATACTCCGCCCTTTCTAATCTCACCCCTATCTAATACACGTGGTCATTGGCCGTGTTAAGAACGGCGCAGTGCTGGCAGCGCTAAGCACCGAAGTCTGCGTTGCTAGCACTGTGCCATGCTGAGCCCGGCCAATTTTTCTATCTTACACATGGGCGGGGCCGTACGATAGTACTACGTACGCTAGTACTAACTACGTACTTAGATTAGTTGTCTGGTGCTGATGTGCTTAAGGTGAGGTCGTGGTGCGTTGTACTTGACGTATATAGTAAAGGCTTGGGTCATCATCTTGATCTATAGTGAAGTTTAATGGTTTGTCGATCGGGTGTCGTAGTTTGACAGGGTTTCACGTTTGGTTGAGAAGAGGTAAACTCTGTGCTCCATGATCAGAATGAATACCAAAGAGAGTGTTCGACGAAAATTATTCGTCCATGTACTCGTAACATCTGCTTCAGATAGTGAGTATATACTATTTATTAATCAGTTTAGTTATGATTTATTCTACTTAAAAGTAATATTTGGATTTGGGTTGTGTCCAGAGAATCGCATGTACCCGCCCAGATACAGAGATAGTGATACATAATTCTGATTTGTTGCCTTTATATCCGTTACTTGCCATTCGTTTGTCTGACAAGTTTGACAGTTTCTAGGTTATTCTTGTTGTCGTTATTGAAATTTAATTAATTGTAAAATTTATATTCTTTGTTCTAATTTAGCATCGTACTTATTTCACGTATATACGAGTTTATTAGGTGGTTCTATCATAGCGGTCTCATACAAATGTTTCCCTAAGTAAATTAATTTACAAAACTAGAGATTCTAAGTAATGGGTCGATTCTTTTCTCATCTATAAATCTTACAGATCTGTAAATTTGTAAATAATGAACAAAATCGCAATGAAAACTGCCATTCTTAAATATATTTTTATATTAATCAACAAAAATAGATGCGTTTTTGTAAGGTTTTTACAAATTTACAGATCTGTAAGATTTACAGATGTGAACAGAATCGACCCATAAATATCATAAGGATGGATATTATACGCTTGTCTTTCAAAAATTCATATTGTTTCAAGTAAGTTAGACATTCCATTTTAAAACGATGTTCGTTGTTGACAATACTTTCATACCGTAAGTTTATTTATTAATTATTCGGATATATTACTTTCATTCATAGCCGAACGAATAACGTTATTTTCTGTCAGTGTCACTGTCATTGACCCTAGGTCAGTCAGTATCTTATTTTTCATATAAGTATTTGGTTTGACATTTGCTAATAAACTTATCAGTTGACTTTGAATTTTGAATGCTTTTACTGTAATATATAATTTTATGTTAACAAAATAACAGTAATATATTATGTACCCTCATAAAAATTAAGTAAACGACACTGCTGAATTTGACAGAACATAATATTAATTCAAAAAAATTCGTAAATGACCTTGATTTTTACTATATATTATTTATAGCTTAACCTAAAATTCGTACTTGGACGGGTCGAAATTTAAAAAAATGGGGGGGAGGTTACGTACATTGACTTTTATTCGAATAATTACATTGTTTGTTACCTTATGTTATTTCAACAAAAAGGAAACACTCCATCAACGTTTAAAATTCGTTATAAAGGGGAAGGGGATTTGTTCACAAGCTTAAGAAATTATTGTAGTTGATGTTTTCAGATTTGCTAGTATGCGAAGTGTCAGTCTGAACTTCTTGCGCGGCAGCTATACAAATTATTATTTCAGTATTACTTTAAATATTTCGAACTGGGGTATGTGACTATTTTTTTTAAGACGGGCTGTTGGCCTCTACTAATAATAATAATAAGCCAGCTTTACCAGCAACGGTGCATACATCAAGTCCATGCAAAAAATATTTTTGCATGTATTGCAAAAATAAATGCACAAAGTTGCCACGTCATTTAACCCAGATGCATGCAGGTGAAACAGCTGTTAAAGATATTATTCTCTTACTAAAAGGTAAGTAATAGTAACAAATGTATTCTCTGACTTCTATAATTTTAATAACTTTTTTAAATTTAGTGTATTTTGTAAAATATAAATATCAAAAAATACTTGTGGCCAGCACAATGCCTCTCACCAGTGCCATTTTATTTTACATGTGTATCGTATACAGGATGGTGACTCAGACACCTGAACATCTAAAATCAGATTTTTATAATTTCCTGCGCCCCTAATTATTTTAGGTAAAAAATCGTCAAATAAAAGTTCTAGGGCTTAGAATTCTGCTTCTGAATCAATTAATTTTGAATGCTTCATAACTGCAGATAGGTCTGAAAATTCCGAAAATCCTCCCAATAATAGCTAGATACATGAAATTAAAACAAAAAATCAACAAATGTTAAACGGTTTATCTGTCAAGTTAGATTAATTTAATTTTTTTATGTAATTTATGTCCAAGTGAATAATTATGTTTTAAATTAATTAATAATAGACCTAGACGGGAGCCAAGGTCCGTGGCATTTATTTTTTCCAAATTAAGACGTAAAATATGCGAAAAACTTTCATCAATTTTTAAAAAGTTCACGAAAGAAATTACAAAAGCTTTTATTGGAGCAAAACCTAGCGATGCAAATTTTCACCGAGAATACATGTACTTTAATGCCTGCAATACTTTTGACGTTTCGTTTGACAGCCCCAGCTGGCAGTTTTGCATTTTACTTTTTATTTGGAGCAATAGAAATTAGCAGGAAATTAATTAAGTCTTACGTTCGGGTGTTCTAGTCACCGCACCAGTCTGTATAACATTTCTTGCAAATACGAGTAGATTTATTTATAATTCCATAAATACAGGGTGAGTACTTGACTTAAACCCGAACATAGCCCGTTAGCACAAGAAAATTGTTTTTCGCAGACTGTTTCTCCCGTTTTTCAACTGACAATAATGGTTGTGGTATAAATAGAAGAATAAAAAATTCTGCATCATATGACCCCAAATAAATGTTGAAAATGATGTTGAAGAAGCGGCAACGGCTCAATGCAAGCGTTAGGGTGCGGAGAAGGGAAAAATTTGTACATCACTCCATACTTCATTGTTTAAAACTACTAATACACATTTTTAAATATATTGGTATGTTTTATGTAAAACTACCCCATAGGTTCTTTATTAATACCAAATTAAATTACGTTTGCCCGCTATAAATTTTTCAAATAAATAGCTATCTAAGGTATAAATATACAATACATTATTTTAAAATGTGCAAATATCACATTGTTTAAAACTACTATTACACATTTTTAAATATATTGGGAAGCTATATGGATATTTTTTATGTAAAACTACCCAATAGGTTCCTTATAAATACCAAATTAAATTACGTTTCCCGCCATAAATTTCTCAAATAACCAACTATCTAAGGTATAAACATACTACACATTATTTCAAAATGTGCAAATATCACATTGTCTAAAACTACTAATACACATTTTTAAATATATTGGGAAGCTGTATGAGTATGTTTTATGTAAAACTATTTTATAGGTTCCGTATTAATACCAAATTAAATTACGTTTCTCCGCCATAAATTTCTCAAATTACTAGCTATCTAAGGTATAAACATACTATACATTATTTTAAAAATGTGCAAATATCACATTGTTGAAAACTACTAATACACATTTTTAAATATATTGGTATGTTTTATGTAAAACTACCCCATAGGTTCTTTATTAATACTAAATTACGTTTGCCCGCCATAAATTTCTCAAATAACTAGTTATCTAAGGTATAAACATACAATACATTGTTTCAAAATGTGCAAATATCACATTGTTTAAAACTACTAATACACATTTTTAAATATATTGGTATGTTTTATGTAAAACGGCCCCATAGGTTCTTTATTAATACCAAATTAAATTACGTTTGCCCGCCATAAATTTATCAAATAACTAGCTATCTAAGATATAAACATACAATACATTGTTTCAAAATGTGCAAATATCACATTGTTTAAAACTACTAATACACATTTTTAAATATATTGGGAAGCTGTATGAGTATGTTTTATGTAAAACTATTTCATAGGTTCCTTATTAATACCAAATTAAATTACGTTTCTCCGCCATAAATTTCTCAAATTACTAGCTATCTAAGGTATAAACATACTATACATTATTTTAAAAATGTGCCAATATCACATTGTTTAAAACTACTATTACACATTTTTAAATATATTGGGAAGCTATATGAGTATTTTTTATGTAAAACTACCCAATAGGTTCCTTATTAATACCAAATTAAATTACGTTTGCCCGCAATAAATTTCTCAAATAATCAGCTATCTAAGGTATAAACATACTACACATTATTTCAAAATGTGCAAATATCACATTGTCTAAAACTACTAATAACACATTTTTAAATATATTGGGAAGCTGTATGAATATGTTTTATGTAAAACTATTTCATAGGTTCCTTATTAATACCAAATTAAATTACGTTTCTCCGCCATAAATTTCTCAAATTACTAGCTATCTAAGATATAAACATACTATACATTATTTTAAAATGTGCAAATATCACATTATTTAAAACTACTAATACACATTTTTAAATATATTGGGAAGCTATATGAGTATGTTTTATGTAAAACTACCCGATAGGTTCTTTATTAATACCAAATTAAATTACGTTTGCCCGCTATAAATTTCTCAAACAAATAGCTATCTAAGGTATAAACATACAATACATTATTTTAAAATGTGCAAATATCACATTGTTTAAAACTACTAATACACATTTTTGAATATATTGTGAAGCTATATGAGTATGTTTTATGTAAAACTACCCCATTGGTTCTTTATTTATACCAAATTAAATTACGTTTGCCCGCCATACATTTTTCAAATAACTAGCTATCTAAAGTATAAACATACAATATATTATTTCAAAATGTGCAACGATTTATTTAATTTCTTGTTGATGTTTGGCTTGAAATAAAATTAATTAATAAAATATTAACTAATATAAATTGCACAAGTTATAAGTTATAACGAATTCTAGCATATAAAATTTCAAACATTTGTTTTTTTGTTCAAATGCCTTCATGGCTATCAATATTAATAATAAATTGAATAATTATAATAATTAATTTAATGCTTCCACAAACCATTGTTGTCAGTTGAAACGGGGAGCAACAGTCTGAGTCGAGTTTCAAGTATTCACCCGGTATGTAATTACATGTTTACCGTATTTCAGTTCTTACTCGTATTTCCAGTAATAAAATAACGATAGTACATGAAAGAACGAGTATCATAAGGCCATTTGTTTCTACGAGTCTAAGTTTGGACGAGTAAGGAGTGGGAAAATATGCACAGTTTGATCTTGTTTTTTGACGATAATACCTCGATATTATCCAATCAAACAATAAGATCAGACTGCTCCTATCTTCCCACCACTCCATTCTTATCTGAAATACCATATAATTAAATATTTCATATATTTCAATCCTATTTTTAATAATTATACCTTTTATTTAATATTATCAGATGTCTAATTTAAAAAAATAGTATTATAAAGCCTTGTCTTTAATACGAGAAGACGTATAGACCTTGAACAATACTTTATTTTTCAACATAACTTCCTTCAACACTAACACACTTTTCCCAACGTTTCATCAACTGTGCCGTTCCGTCAAAATAATAATTTAATGGAAGATCTGCAAAATAACTGCCATTAGCATACATTAACTCCTCGTGTGATTCAAATTTTCTTCCTCTAAGAATATTTTTCATATTTTTAAATAAAAAGAAATCTCTAGGTGCTAAATCAAAGCTATAAGGTGGATGGCACAGTTCTATAAAACCGTAGTCCCTGATAATGTCTACAACTTTACGCGCTTTGTGAACCAGTTTGAGTATCCACAGTGAAGACACCTTCCTCATGCCCAATCATTATGCAAAATTTTCCAAACACTGGTTTCAGATGCAGATAGTTCCTTGGCAATAATGTAATCTTCATCCGTCGATCTGTAAGCACCAATTTTTCAACTTGTTGAGCATTTTCTGCAATTCATGCTTCAAGTGGTCGACCAGATTTTGGATCATTCTGTATCGAATCCCTTTCCCATCGACACTGTTTACACCAAAATTTTACTTTAAAATAACTTGGGACATCTTGTCCATACACGGCCACTATTCGCTCATGAATAGTTTTAGGACCATTGCCTTCCTTTGTTAAGAATTGTATCACACTCCGATGCTCCAATTTAGTTTCACTCATTTTTTAACCCAAAATTCTACGCTAAAACTGTAATAAATAATACGATTTGAATGCAACTAACTGCATGAATTTAAAAATGTCACACAAATCTGACAACAGAAAAATGTTATCGTTCGTGTTTTGTTTCATGGCTAGGTAGATTTCTTTGTAAACTGTCCTCGTATGTGAAAGTTTTATTAAATCATTATTTTATGTTTTAACTGTATTGCACAGGTTCAGAAGAGATATCGGTCTCGTGGCCGCGTGCCTGAGTGTCTGGTCGCGAATCTGGGGAACCGGGTTCGTTCCCGACCGACGCCAAATATTTCGAATTTTAAATGGCACAGAATTGACCCCTGTGGTGCACTCTCCACGCCAGCAATGAGTGCCCGTGAGGTGACGCCTGGTAAACGCCCGCACGGTACAAATATGTCATCATCATTACCGATATCTGCGTAGAAAGCAGACTGGCACACCCAGCAATGGATAATATGCCGTGATGATATATTTATATTTATTTATTTTATTTCAGAAGAGAGAAATAATTAATTCATCATGTCTTACGATTTTACTTATAAGATCCGGATTTAACTTGGGGCATATATTTTGCCGCATTATTTCGTTTGCTTTCCAATGGAGACGATTTGCAATACTGCGACTTGACGTTTGGATATCTCGTGGATTCGTAGTTGATTCATGATTTTGACATCGACGAACATGTCGGTAAAGAATGATTTTACTATAATAATTTTGACAGCTAGGACACGACAAATAATGCTCTGTATCCCGTTGTTTCCTTTTATTGGGTCTTCGTGAAACCATAAGGTCACCATTATTGTAGTTGTTATCTGTGTTATATTCGTAAGTGCCGTTAATATGTATTTTGTCCAGTAATTTCTTTTATTTGGAAACAAATTAACTTGCAAATATCATATTAGGCAAGTATTACGAACAATGGGACGGTTACTTATTGCTCTCAAAGAAATTAATCCCGAAATAAATGATTTAAAATCAGTTTTCCAACCGCATTACTATGATTTAGTTATAAAAACAATCAATAAAATGATGAATTATAATATTGACACCAATGATTGTAAAACACCGTTACTGGCAACACGTCTAGGTACTTACATAAAAAATGTGGCAATGTTTTGATGACAGAATACCTTAAAACAAGTAATTATGAAAAATGAACTATGGTAAAAGACTTTAAAAATTCATGCAGCAGAGTACGGAGCGTATGTAACCAAGACTGCTATGGAGACTCAAATTCGTTTGAAGCGAAATAAATCTATTGATCTACCTATCAGTGAGGATGTAAAGACACTACATGATTATTTAAATGATGAAACAAAAAGATTAAAATCGCAATTAGCTACAAAATTTTCTTACATTGCATGGAATCGATTAAATAAAATTTTACTGACCAATATACAACTGTTTAATAGAAAACGTGCGGGAGAAATTGAAAGGCTCCTAATAGAGGATTTTGAACACCGTCAGTCAATTGAGAAAGAAAAACATTGTGACTTATAGAAATCGTTAAATTCTGTAGAACAATGCTTAGCAACACGCTTTATAAAAATAGAACTGCGTGGGAACAAGGATCGATCTGTACCTATACTTATAGATCGAGAGCAGGAAGCTTTAATAAATTTAATTTTGAGTTTGAGAGATAATGCTCAAGTCCAAAAAGAAAATCCATATGTGTTTGCAGCTCCAGGTGGAGTAGATAATTTTTTCAGAGCTTGTGCTGCACTGAGAGAATATTCAGAATGCTGTGGTGCGAAGTATCCATAAAATTTACGAGGTACAAGGCTAAAGTAACAAATTGCAACTATTATACAAATACTTAATTTGCAAGAAACAGAATTGGAACAATTGGCCAACTTCATGGGACATGATTTGCAAATTCATAAAGACCACTATCGTTTACCAAGCACTGCTATTGAAATTGGACAATTATCAAAATTGTTTGTAATGATGGAAGAAGGTAGTATGGAAAATTACAAGGGTAAAAAGTTAGGTGAAATTAATATCCTTGGTAAGTAACCCAAATATACCTATGTGTAATCACTAAATTTTAAATTTTCTTTTTTTGTAGAAAAGACTGACCAGATTGAGATAAGTATAGATGGTGAAATAGAAGGCTTAAATAATGGTAATATATTTTTATTTTTCATCCATACATAGATACATACATACAAACATACATACAAACATACATACAAACACACATACAAACATACATACAAACATTCATACAAACATACATACAAACATACATACAAACATACATATAAACATACATACAAACATACATACATACAAACATGCATACAAACATACATACAAACATACATACAAACATACATACAAACATACATACATACATACATACATACATACATACATACATACATACATACATACATACATACATACAAACATACATACATACAAACATACATACAAACATACATACAAACATACATACAAACATACATACAAACATACATACAAACATACATACAAACATACAAACATACATACAAACATACATACAAACATACATACAAACATACATACAAACATACATACATACAAACATACATACATACGTACGTACATAGACATAACTTAAATCGCGGAAATTACAAACTTAGGATTTTGTATTCACTTACATATAGCATAAGCACAAGCACTCCAATATATGCATTTCTAGATACATTCACATTTTTTGCAAAAGTACCTAGTGCAACCAGTTCCTTACATTTCACATGCGTATTATTCTCCGTTCAGTACGTCTATTCATCTATCATCATATAACCCAAGTAGACAAACTCATGTACCTATTTGTTCCAATTTTGCTCCGTCCACCATTACATTATACTCAATTTTCATACCATTTCTTTCAAATACTTATGCCTGGCATTTAAATCATTCATTTCAAATACTCCTTATTCTAGTCCAAAACAACTACATCCACATGAGCTAACGCAAGCACAATACTTAGCCAATTTCATCATCATCCGCTTTATTCAGTGCCTTTGGTAATACATCCGTATACAAATCCACGAAGATGTACCACAGCCTTGCTTCACGTCAATATTATATTGTAAGAAGCGTATCCTCGAATGTTGAAATGTCCTGTTTACAATATTCCATATAAGCATTTAGAGTTCATTAACGTTCAACCAATATGTTGTGTTGGCAATCTATGAAGAGTGATTACAGTGTATTTATTGCAACATAATAAGTTTATAGAATTTTCCACTGTAGTCACTAAAAATTATGATTACATGGAAAAAGGCAGCTATTATACAACAAATAGCTAATTAGACAGACGGTCTTAAACTTTCGAACTAACAAGTCAAAATTATTATAACTTTATACTATATTCTCAATATATATATATATATATATATATATATATATATATATATATATATATATATATATATATATATATATATATATATATATATATATATATATATATATATATATACCGGGTGTCTTAGGCCGACCGACACATGGGCGATTAACATGTAAAATTAGTTAATTGTGAATAGTATCTCCCCAGTGCAAGATATTAAGATGAAATTTTGCATGCTTATCCGGGGATACTATTTCTATGGATTTCAATTCAAATCAGTCAATTTACAAGTGTAATATTAGAATAAATTAAGAAAAATTGTAGAAGTATGTAACAAGATTTATTTATTTAAAAAATATTAAATCGTACCTACTAATTACAACATTAAAATTTAAAAATTATAATAAATATTCAAAATGGCCGCCGTTTTGCGCTAAGCAAAATCCGAGACGATCGTAACATTGCTGTCTCACGTTGCTTAGCTGTCGATTAGAAATAAGCCTACATTCATTCCTTATTGCCGCTTTCAGGTCTTCTAAAGTGGTCAATTCATAATGGCCGTAAATTTTTGATTTTAAATGACCCCAAAGAAAAAAATCTAAGGGGCTTAGATCAGGAGACCTTGCCGGCCAATTAATTGGTCCATTTAAACCAATCCAAGAATCTGGAAATGAATTGTCCAAATATTCTTTGACAATTTGCACGTTATGCGCTGGACACCCATCCTGTTGAAACCATATCCTCTTCATATTTAATTCTGTAAGTCTAGGCCCAACTACTGTTTCCAATAAATCTAAATATTTTGGACCGTTCAATATCCCTTCAATAAAATATGGTCCAATAATGTGTGATCCCAAAATTCCCGCCCAAACATTAACCTTCTGGGGATATTGTGTTCTTGATAAATTTTGAAGAGTTGGTTTATCTTTTGACCAGTGGCGAAAGTTTTGCACATTCGGTTCGTTATGAAGAGTAAATGTGCATTCATCGGTATAACAGAGGGAATACAAAAAGTTTCTGTTTTCATTGGCTTTATCCATAATTGTTTCACAATAAGTTGCTCTTCTTTCTTCGTCGCCGTCTCGCAATTCTTGATGGTTACCTACTTTGTAACTTCTAAATCCATTTTTCTTAAGTATTCTAGCAATTTTTGTTCTACTTATTCCACATTCCATTTGTAAACTTCTTAAACTAATAGTAGGCTCCACTTCAACCCGCGCAATTATTATTTCTTCAAATTCATTTTCAATTGGTTGTATTTCCTGCTTTGTGTGATTAGCAACACACCCAGTTTCTTCAAATCTGTTAATAATACGCCTTACACGGGATTTATTAACTACTTTTTCTGGATTTTCGGCAGAAAATACATCAGCAGTTTGCTGTAGGCTATTACCAATGTGAAATAATTTCACAATACGAATTTTATCTTTTGTAGTTAAATCCATATTATTTAAATAACACTAGCAACAAATAAAGATAGTACAATACAAATCTGCATTTGACGTTTGATTATTCAAATCAAATGTTCTCTTTTTTTTGTTTTCGTCAGGGCTAACTATAATTTGAAGAAATTTAATTTATAATGAACCAATAAAGCAAATAATAAAATATTTTTTAAATAAATAAATCTTGTTACGTACAATGTATCCACTTTATTAAATTAAATATTAATAAAAGATTAAAAACATATTAATAATAAAAATTATTTTGAAAAGAAAAAATTAAAAAATAAATATTGCTGTCGGTTGGTTTCGAACCCGACTCTCTAAATTGTGAAGCGCGCACGTTACCCCTACTCTATCAGAGCTGTTGCTTAGATACTATTATTTTCAAGATATGAATAACATTCATGGTACTTTTTTTTTCTTAATTTATTCTAATATTACACTTGTAAATTGACTGATTTGAATTGGAATCCATAGAAATAGTATCCCCGGATAAGCATGCAAAATTTCATCTTAATATCTTGCACTCGGGAGATACTATTCACAATTAACTAATTTTACATGTTAATCGCCCATGTGTCGGTCGGCCTAAGACACCCGGTATATATATATATATATATATATATATATATATATATATATATATATATATATATATATATATATATATATATTTTATTACTTTATATTTGAGTAATTATTTCATACCCAAATCCTAGATCCTAAAATTGGTAACGTTTGAATTACTCGGTTTGGCAAGGACCCATTTAAATTTGTAGTGTTGGGGTTGAAACCACCCCACGTTACAATTGGTGGCAGCGGTTTAGGGGTATATCTGCCAAATTAGAGAAATCAGTATATCTGATCTTCTCACGAGGGTTCAAATAATATCAATTTGTCTAGTGATAGGTGTATCGCGGCGAGTGTTAAAATGCCGGGTAGTGCCAGCGGAAGCGCAGGAGGTTCTGGTGCAGGAGGATCTGGTGGCTCTGGGGGTTCTGGTACAGGAGGAACCGGCGGCTCTGGTGGTGTTGGTACAGGAGGAAGCGGTGGCCTGGGAGGTTCGGGTACAGGTGAGGCACAGATTTCTTTACAAGAAAGTAGCAAAAAATTTCAATTTGGAATTGTCGCGCAGACAATAGAACAATTTAATGGAGAAAATGTGGTTGAATTTTTTGAAAAATTAGAATTAAGAACTAATATAGAAGGATGGGACGAGAAGCAAGTCATAGACTTAATTAAATGTAGACTGACAGGCGACGCTTTCGAATTTTACTTAACCCGACCGGAACTGAAAGACCGTCTCACTAAATATAAAGACTTTAAGAAATTATTTATAGAAAGATTCACTAAGCGTAGGATGCCGGGACAAATTTATAATGAAATTTCTAACTGTAAACAAAATGTAGGGGAATCTGTTCAAAATTTTGCGACAAGACTTAGACGACTTAAAAATGATTTGTTAAAAGAAGACAGAAAAGTACAAGAAAATTTTGCTTCATAATTAATATTGTATCAATTTAAACTAGGGCTAAGAACTGAAATTAAACGGTATATTCGGACAATAATGGACAGTAATAAAGACTTAACCTTTGAAGATGCGGTGACTCTAGCTGAAAGGGAAGAAATGGAATTATATATACAAAAGTTTCAAAATTTAGAAATTGGGGTAGTAAATAAAAAACCAGGTCCAAATATTAAAAAGTGCTTCATTTGTAACAGAACAAATCATATAGCTAAAGATTGTAGATTAAGAAGGCAAGACATATGCCATAAATGTAAAAAGCCAGGTCATATAGCAATTGGGTGCCGACAGAATTCAATGAATGGACTTTACATAAATAGAAACAATCAGAATGGAAATAGGAACAATTATGTCAATTCAAATTACCGAAAATTTAACAATAATTTATCTCAAAACCATTACGATAGAGGTAGAACAATTTCACATCAAGCAGGATCAAGTTACAACAGTAATGCACGGAATAGTTATACAAAGCAAGGACAGTACAGGACTCAGCCCACTTACCACAAAAACAACACTCAATCCTACACAACGCAAAATTTAAACGGGCAACACCTCTCGTCCAAGCCTCAACACGGGAGGTCAAACTAAAAAAAGTAGAACCCAATATAATTATCTCCCATCTAGATTCAGTTTTATCAGCAACTCCAAATTTTATTACGTTAAAAATTAAAAAGCAAAAAGTAAAATTATTAGTAGATACAGAAGCTGCAGTTTCAATTCTTAAACAAAAATTTGTGAAAGACGAAAAGATAATAAAAGAAAATGTAGGAAATCTAACATCAATATCAGGCGGCACAATAAATTACTTTGGAACTGCAGAAATAGCATATTCTTACCGTAATAAAAATTTACCTTTCACATGTATAATATGTTCAAATGAATTAAAATTACAAGCTGATGGACTATTGGGTCGAGATTTTTTACAATGTTATGAGACGTTAATTAATTATAAGAAGAAAACAGTAATAATAGGCGATGAACATATACAACTCTGTATGAGCAATGACAAGAAAAGTTCACATTCAGCAGAAATTGGCGGAGCAATGGAACCTGAGACAAGCAAGTATGAAAGTAATACAAGTCCACATATTAAGGAAGGTCATAGGAAGATGACGTCAGACACGAGCAATTCAGTTAAGATGACGCAGCAAAGAAAACGCGAAACCGAGATGGATCAAGCCAATTCGAAGAATTCAGCTACTGGCCATAGCTGGGTGCGAATGAAGGAAGCTATCAAAATCCCTCCGATGAGCGAAATTCAATGCAAAGCAGTGCAGGATCTGATCAACCCCGCGCGTGACATCTTGATTGAACCCGAAGAAGTTAACATTCATGGAATCATGGTTGCAAGGTCAATTGCAAGAGGACAAAGAGAGATTGTAGTGCAACTCAATATAACAAATAAGAATATAACAGTTCCACGAAATGCAAGACTAGGTAAAGCGGAACTAGTTGAAGAAGTAAATAAAGAAGAAATGAAAGAAAATAAAATATATGAAAATATGAGAGTGAATAGTGTTCACTGGAACAGAAATTCTATTGCAAATAACGAACATTTAGAGACGAACTTTGACCTCCAACATTTAAAAGGCGATGCTAAAAAGAAAATAATTCATCTTTTAAATGAATATGCCGACATATTCATGTGGAAAAATTCAAAATTGGGTTGTACCCACAACATTAAACATAAAATAATATTGGAAGAAAATGTGCAGCCCATAGTGAAAGCGCCCTACATAGTACCACACGCGCAAAAAGAACTGCTCACGAAAGAATTACAATCCATGTCAGATGCGAGAGTCATTGAACCATCTGACTCACCATGGTCTGCCCCTGTAGTTATTGTTCCCAAGAAAAGACCATTTTCCAGTTCCTAATATGCAAGAAACTTTAGATCAGTTAGGTAACGCAAATCTTTTCTCCACACTTGATCTAGCCTCAGGGTACTGGCAAGTGCAAATGGAAGAAAAAGATAAGGAAAAAACTGCATTTACAACCAACGGACAACACTATCAGTTTACGAAGATGCCATTTGGGTTATCAAATGCGCCAAGTACTTTCCAACGACTGATGAATAGTGTTTTAATAGGACTGACTGGAGAACGATGTCTCGTATACCTAGACGACGTAATAGTATTCAATGGACAAGGAATAGACGATCATATAGAACGGCTTAGACAGGTATTTGATAGAATAAGACAAGCCAATCTAAAATTACAACCATCAAAATGTAAATTTCTACTACCTGAAACTAAATATCTCGGACACATCATTAATGAAACAGGAATTTTACCAGACCCTGGTAAAATATCTGTAATCAAAAACTACCCAAAACCTAAAAATGTTAAAGAAATTAGAGCTTTTCTTGGTTTAATTGGATTTTACAGACGATTCATCAAAAATTTTGCCGACATATCAAAATCCATGACCAACTTAACAAGAAAAGATGAAAAATTTACTTGGACATCAGACTGTGAGAACTCTTTTCAACAATTGAAAACAGCTCTATGTTCTAAGTCAGTACTTATACATCCACAATTTAATAAAGAATTCATTCTATCAACAGACGCTAGTGGGACAGCAATTAGCGCTATATTAAGTCAAAAGGTAGGAGGTTTTGAAAAACCAATCGCATTCGCAAGTCGACAGCTAAACAAACATGAAATGAAATACACAACTACAGAATTAGAATGTTTAGCAGTCACTTGGGGTATAAAATATTATAGGTGTTATTTGTATGGTCGAAAATTTGTGGTAATAACAGATCACAAACCACTGAAATGGTTAATGTCACTCAAAGACCCCCAATCCCGATTAGCGCGATGGGCATTATTACTTAGCGAGCACGAATATGAAGTCATACATAGACCAGGGAAAAAGCATATCGACGCCGACGTACTGTCTAGAATCCCTGTGAACTCAGTAGAGAACACAATGAATGACGATTCAGCATATGTTCCTATCTGGGACCGACAAACGATACTACGTAAACAAAACGAGGACAATGACATACAAAAATTAAAAAATTGTGATGGATATTTTACGGACAAAGAAAACCTATTATTTAAAGAAAAACAAGGTAGTGACCGACATCATAAATTGGTAGTTCCCAAAACAATGATTTTCAAAGTGATACATGATTATCATAATTTACCCTATGCTGGACACCAAGGAGTGGAGAAAACATCTAAACGAATAAAAGAAAAATTTTATTGGAAAAACATGACAAAAGACATCAAAGACTATTGTGATAAATGTTATTCCTGCAACGAACGTAAAACATCTCCTCATCGAAAATCTGCGCCACTACAAGAGTTTCAAGAAGTAAATGGACCTTTTCAAAGAACTTCAATGGACATTGTTGGACCACTGACTACAACTTACAAAGGAAACAAATATATTTTGACTTTCCAAGACCACTTTACCAAATACCCTGAAGCGTTCGCTATCCCCAATGACAAAGCAGACACAGTTGCTAAAATATTCGCACAACAAATTGTTGCTAGACATGGAGCACCCAGGCAATTGTTAACTGACCGCGGCATAAATTTTATGTCTAAAATGTTCAAAGAAGTACTAAAAATATTTGGCACTGAAAAAATCCAAACGACAGCATATCACCCTGAAACAAATGGTGTTATTGAGCGCAGTCATCGTGTTTTCAAAGATATTCTATCGCACTTTATTGACAGAGACCAAACTAACTGGGACGAATGGCTGCCCTATGTGCTTATGGCATATAGAAGTAGCGTTCACACTTCGACTAACGAAACACCATTTTATTTAATGCACGGTAGAGATATGGAATTACCGTACGATGACATTATAAGACCACAGACATTACGGTACGACTATGATGAAAATTATAGCTCAGAATTACGAGAAAGATTAAATATTGCATTTGAACAAGTTACTCAAAAATTAAGGCAATCGACGGACGCTAGAAATAAACAATTTAATAAAAATACTCATATGGCAGAATATGATATTGGAGACGCAGTATATTTACATAATGCAACTCAGACCGTAGGACTTTCGCGCAAACTTGCAAAACCGTAGACAGGACCGTACTTTATTGTAGCTAAAACTAGCCCAGTAAATTATGACATTAAATCAGACAAAAACGACAAAATTATTAAAGTACATGTAAATCGAATTAAACCCTTTAAAGCGGATTTAGATAAACCACATCCAGAATTATATAAAAATAATCAAAATTCTTCTAAAGTAAATTCTCAACCAGCAGTAATTGACACTACTGATGCGCAAAGAAATTATTATCATGCAACATTGTTGGACAAAGAAAATAATGCAACCGTAAATGTCCCAGAACAGCCTAGAACACCGACCACTCCTCGGTACCACACCAGAAGTCACGGACCGGTACAAATTCTACCATGGATATTAAATTGTTCTCCGTGGAGAAGAAATTAAATTTATGTGTTTATGTTGTAGCAATCACGTGTGCCATCCTATTGACCCTCTTGCCAGTAACAACGCCCCTCATAGCCTATGACTGCCGAGGTCCAGCCACCAATATCACCACAATTTCGATAAGAGACGTAGCAGAGTGCCCAGACCCAGAAAAGGGATATAAGGAAGACAGAGTACAACTTCAAGTAATCCAGGAAAATGATTTCCACAACATCGAAGGCCGGACCTGTCTAGTAGAGGTTACTAGAGTAATACATCATTGCGGCATGCATAGTCACACGTCAGCGGTTCATCATGGGATACTGACCTACATCAATCCTGTGGGAGCTGACGAATGTAAACTAATGCATTGGGTTTAATAAACAAATTATAGACAAACTAGTAAGTAACGAAAAAAATGAAATCATTGAGAGAGCTCCAGAACCATCTGCTCCGATGCAACATTGGTTAGATGATTAGGTTTAATACTATCTTAGATTATACACTAAAATTAGAATAATAATGGGAATTAAAATAATTAGTATTTAAAAATGTGTACTTAATTTTGTTTGTTTGTTTATATGAAATGGAGTCACATGTCATGCACAGTATACTCACTGTTACACTACTGCGAAATACAAGGAGAGGGCTGCAAAATCAGCACATTCCAAGGCATCTATTCACGTATCAACCAAGGACAAGCGGACGAGTGCACCCGTCTCAACTACAGGCTGATACATTCATGACAAGAAAAAAAAATCGACGCCCACCCCTCTTTTACACTGTGACCCATAACAATTTATTAAAGTATTATAGTAATGTTAATTAGTAGTAGTATATGAAAAACGTGTACCATAGGATGTCCACTCAACTATAGTATTCTTCTAAATTTAATTTAAATTTTTCAAAATTGTGCGTCCCAAGGGAACGCAAATTTTTAAAGGTAGGAGGATTGTAAGAAGCTTATCCTCGAATGTTGAAATGTCCTGTTTAAAATATTCCATATAAGCATTTAGAGTTCATTAACGTTCAACCAATATGTTGTGTTGGCAATCTATGAAGAGTGATTACAGTGTATTTATTGCAACATAATAAGTTTATAGAATTTTCCACTGTAGTCACTAAAAATTATGATGACATGGAAAAAGGCTGCTATTAAACAACAAATAGCTAATTAGACAGACGGTCTTAAACTTTCGAACTAACAAGTCAAAATTATTATAACTATACTATATTCTCAATATATATATATATATATATATATATATATATATATATATATATATATATATATATATATATATATATATATATATATTTATTACTTTATATTTGAGTAATTATTTCATACCCAAATCCTAGATCCTAAAATTGGTAACGTTTGAATTACTCGGTTTGGCAAGGACCCATTTAAATTTGTAGTGTTGGGGTTGAAACCACCCAACGTTACAATATTTAATTACTCAATGTACCATCATTTCTCAACTCAGCGTCATAACTCACTACGAAGATCGAATCGCTTCTATTAAACATTTTTTATTACTTAAGATTAAATAACATCGCATTAAATTGATACTTTCCTTTTCTAGACGTGGAGAATTACAAATCTGTGTTACGGATTACACCCGTAAAACCGAAGGATGTTTGTAATAAAACACAGAAAATACCTATAGTAATTATTAGTCAAAAGGAGCAACAATTGTGTGCAGGTAATATTTTAAAATTATTCTCTTTCAGGCATATTTAAATAATTTATATCATACAGCATAATAAAAACGGACAAAAAGATCTGATGTGGCCAGCACATAACCTCTCGTTAGATATTTTACCTGGTTGTACGCATAAAACAAAAAATATTTTTAAATATAAATACATATATTCATGTCTCACTACAAAATAATTCTCACATATATTTGCAAAATCTATGGGATATTTTAATATAAATTATATCCAATACATACATTTTCTTTATATTCAATATCCTTAAATTTTATTTTTCTACTTTCCTTTTCTTGTTCTTTATATTCGTAATTTTCTCGCAAATTCCATTTATATTCTTTTTTACGTATATTTTTTTGCGTTGTTTACTTTTTTTATTTTCACAATCTTCATAATAATGTACAAATATTTTTGTCAGTGGCAATACAAATATTTTTGACAATTACATTTATGTATTTATGTGTCATTTACAAACATTTGAATTTCTTGCCTTGTAGTAGTTTGATTTGAGATTTTTTATATCAAATTATTTTATATGAATTTCTTTATCTCTAAATCTATAGAAGATATAATAATGAATTTATATTTACCGAATGAAGATTTTAATGTTCTTTAATATAAGTATTAACATAAATAATATTTAGATGATTTTTTTCTTGTAATTACTACTTCCGGTTGTCCAATTATTACCAAAACTTAATCAACTCTTCCCATTGTGTTAGATTGAGGAATCCGTAGTTAAAAATGTCTTAAGTCTTATAGTATTTGAGAAATCGTGAATTCTACATCCACACACACACATACGGACATCATCGCAAAAATGTTATAATCGGATTCTAGGGACCTTAAAACGTGCTTATTCACTAAAATCTGGATACGCGATTTTTAGCATGAATACAATACCTCTCTTAACGAGAGGTAAAAATTAATAAATACAACGAAAATGGTGTTTCCATGGTTATTGGAGACATTCTTTAAATTAAAGTTGATCGTTGAAGTTTTTATTTGAAATATTTTCTACATAATAGTTTTCCTATTACAGTGCTAGGAAAAACTAATTTTTATTTTTTCATTTTATAGCTTGTTTTATAATTAACATATTGTACACTTTGTTTATTTTTTCATGGAATACTAAAGGCATTTTCTCCAAAGCAGTTGCCCGTATCAAAATTTTACGAGAACACAAAATTAAGCTCAACATTTTTTATACAAAAAAGGATTTTGACACTTATTATTTATGATGAACTGTCCAACAGTTAGGTTAAAAAATATTTAACCAAAATAACAATCTATGAAATAAATTTATAGTAAGTATTAAATATGTAATATTGTATATTTTTTAAGTAATTTAAATTTCTTTTTGGTTAAATATTTCTTAACCTAACTCTATGACAGTTCACCCTAGGTGAAAAGTGTAAGAATCATTATTTGTATAAAAAATGTTGAGCTTTAATTTTGTATTATTATACAATTTTGATACGGGCAATTGTTTTCGAGAAAATGGTCAAAAACCTACAAATGCCGCCAATTTATTTTACCAATTGGCGGGAGGTTCTCATGGTCCGATTTTCGAAAACTTTTCATATGCAGTTTAGCGCATTTTTCTGAAAAGGATTCCCTTTAAAAAGCTTTTGTTGCAGTTTCTTTGAGGTTGGGTTTTTTTTCAGTAGATTTCCTGGACTAAATAGTACCTCCTTCGTCTACAAATAGGCGGGAATTAAAAAATATTAATAAATTGTTTATCATGTATTTTAGGATATTAATAAATTGTTTATCATGTATTTTAGGATACGCAAGTGGATGTGCAAATTGTAAGAAAACTATAAAATGTAATAAGAGTACGAGTATAACGAAAACCGCACCAACGAAAAATATTAAACGACTGGATAATATTTTTATGACATTCTATTGTGGGGACACTAAAATATGTTATTTCTTAAAGCCCCAGTGTCTCCAATTGGGCGTATTAGTAGAAGAACTTGGTCTACCTCTGAAAGAGCTGCGGCCAAAAAATATTTTGCCTTTTAAGTAAACAATAACACCCTGCCCAGTGGGCAGGAGTGCGCAAGTGTTTTGCGTTCAGAAGAAGCTTTAAAATCCAGATCAGTGAACCAGTTAAAAGCCTGGATTAATAACCAAATTAAGAGAAAGGTAATTTATGTTTGTAAGGATTTATGAAAATTCACTGTGTACAATTCACAGCAGAAAGTTCATGACTCACATTGAAAAAGAAATTAAACATTTACTACATAAAAAATGTCAGTGAATTTTGCGCAGTGGTGTATTATTTCCGTTATATTTATATATATATATATATATATATATATATATATATATATATATATATATATATATATATATATTCTTTCGAGTTCTAGCTTCTTCCACTATACAAACAAGTAAATTACAAAATATCTATCACCTTGTGTGTTAACAAAAATAAAAATAACTCGGAATAGACTATGAACTTTGACTATTGGACTAGGTCTAATTCTGATCTTTATTCATTTTAAAGTAAAGTAGGTAGTTGTAAAAATTGTCATCTTGAAATGTAATTTTCCATAAATTCACTCTAACAGGCAACAAAAGTATATTGCCATTTGTCATTTTCTAATTTATTTGCATTTTTAAAGTATGATTCAAAAAGAAGAGCTTTGAGATCTTTAGATAACATTTTCAACAATATCTCGTGTCTAGTTGACATTTAATTAAATACTTTTAAATTAAGAACGTACGTTTCTTTGTTCATAGCCTTCTCCGTGTTATTTTTTTTTTTTTCTTGAACACACTGAATACCAAATATTCACACACACTTTCAATCTCATGTTTATTTGGCATTCGTACATCGTTTCCAAACCAGCAGTCACTCTCCTTTTTTTCTTCTTCGTTCATTCCTCTCTATATTTTCGTTGCAGATTTTCCATAGATTCAAACATATTATACTATTTCCACGCCTTACATGAAATTCAAATATGCACCTTACGGTCTTACCCACACATTCCTATCCAAACATTGCGTTCTGCTCATCTTTATACAATTTCTCGACAAGTCTCCAATGCACAGAAAATAAAAGTGTTTAATTTTTTATAGGTCAGGTACAACCTCGAATCAATATAAAAAGAAGCGCAACAGGTCCAGAAACAGCACCGATACTCTCTGTCGGCGCCTTTAGTTCCCGAACTGTGAAGTGCGAAATTTAGGAAGCGGGAATTCAATCACTTTCAGTTATAGTTAAGCAAAAGCGAATTTTTATTTAATCTAAAATAGTTTTATTTTTCTATATACAGGCTGAACACTAGAACATGGGTAAACAGTTTTTGTCAAATATTATCTGTCCTCAAGTAAACATTATTTAAACACGTAGTAAAAATGGATTTAGTATGCGAGTATTTCAAAAAATAACACATACTAAATCTGATTTTACCACGTCTTTAAAATAAATTTACTCGGGCATCAAATTTAAAAATTTTGACTTCCAAATATTCATAATTTTATTCCCTAAGTCTGTATTTTTGAATCACTTCATAACGTTTTCCGGGACAGGTAATATTTGAGTTAAACTATTTTCCCATGTTAAACGTTTAAGTCACGGTTTGTAGTGTTCATCCTGTGTGGCCAAGGTAAGAAAAACACAAATGCTTCATACAAATATTTATTACGGAGTGTTTTTGCAAAATTAAAATTAATTGTGATTTACAATTATTGTTTTTTATGACCTTTTGTATTTTTGAAATTCTATTTATAAATTTTGAAGAACAAGGTAATCTCATACTATTACATTACTTGAATTAAAAATTAAATTATATGGAAATTTATAGGATGGATGAACTAAAGAAAACTTAAATTTTCAATTAAATTTGCTAAAACATATTTTGACAGTGCTATTGCATGAAAGTTTTCAAATCCCAATATTATAACTTCGAAATATAAACTACATTCTCGACGTAAAACGGTCACTTACTGTTTATAATACGCTATATAAGTTTCAGCCCCGTGAGTACAACTAAGAGACAGTGCCACTCCGTGGATAAAAGTCGCATTTGTGCAAAATGTAATTTGCAAATTAAAAGAAAATTAATTTTAAGAATTTTTATTTACATACCTACTGTGTAATAAATATATGTAAAGTCGGTGAATGTGGAATACCATTTTTATTTCATTGAAAAAAACATGCGAAAAGATGGCGGTTAATCATCAAATATTGTATATAGGTCATTTAAAATGTACTTTACAAAATAGTAACACGTTCAGGTTGATTATGTAGAATAATTCACTTATAAGAGCAATTTTCTTCAAAATTGAAATTTATACACCTCTTGAAAAAGGGACGGTAATGTGGAATACCATAGTGGAATATATACCACATAATCATACTTACTTTCACAGTATAAGAAA
>OY720462.1:25650029-25772529 GCA_963082715.1 Harpalus rubripes | reverse complement strand
TTTAAATAATGATTAGTAAATTCCAAAAATACTGCTCAGTGCCACAATCCAGTAATTACAAGTCAAAAAGTATAAGTTTACACTATATCCCAAGTGACAAAATATGGTCTCGAAATTTTTTCCCCATATAGTTTTCAATGGTGTATTAGGTTTTTTAAACTTATTCAAAAAAAATCGAGAAAAATAAGAATTGTGAAATAATTTTTATTGAAATACTAATATTTTAGGTAGCTGGTGGCTATGTGAAAAAAAAACGAAATGTAACAATGTTATACAACTTCAAGCTAAAACAACATTGTTTTAAGTTGTTTTTATTACTGAGACTATTGTGTTAGCTTGTTACATTTTATAACATTGAAACATTTTATTTATTTTCACTAGCCACCTAAAATATTTGAATAAAAATTATTTCTTATTTTTCTCGAAATTTTTCCGATACATTAATAAAAACTAATATATCGTTGAAAAGAGAAAAAATGGTGCTTTATATTTTAGTAAAATAATTACAGGTTGATATTTAAAAAATAAAAGTTGATAGTTGTATCTAGTAAACCTGACTTCATAAAAAATATGTACTTACATCTGCCATTAAATTTTTATATTACTTATTGCTAAGGGAAGGGGGCCTCTTACTAATTTTTACCTTCCGTCACCTTTAGGTAAGGAAGGTATTGTCTTTGGTCAAAAAATTCGGTGGTGAGTTTTTGATGAATAAGCACGTTTTAGGGTCCCTAGAATACGATTTTACTATTTTTACGATGATGTCTGTATGTGTGTATGTAGGTATGTGTGTCTGTGTGTGTGTGTGTGTGTGTGTGTGTGTGTGTGTGTGTGTGTGTGTGTGTGTGTGTGTGTGTGTGTGTAACAAAATTTTCGTCTACGATAACTTCCATACTACAATTCTAAAAATTATAATTCTTTCGTATTTCTCTTCGTTACATCCATGTGAAGAGCTGATTAGATTTTGGTTAGAATTGGACAACCGGAAGTACCCTCATTTGAAGATTTGAACAGTTTTTCTTGAAAAAACTATGTTAATATCATTTTTTTCACATTTAATGTTATTATGAATATTAAAGAATGTTTTATTCTCTATACGAATTGACTGCATTTTATACTTAATATTAAATGGATATAGAGTTAAAAAATCTGATGTGGCCAGCACATTACCTTCCGTCAGTTCTATGTATTTTGTACAAATTTCATACAGAAAGTTCCTTGGTAAATATTATATTTCTTGTACTTTACCTTACGGCAGTTGCATGTATTTTATGCAAATTCCTTACAGAAAATTTATAGCAAAAGATCCTATATTTCCAGTAAAATTATAAGACACACACTATGTCAATTTCACTTGACACTGACATCTTTCAATAAAAATTTTCTTAATATAGTAGCTGTTTTCATAGCTATGGCTACTTTATGAAATTTAATTTCTTTATAATTTTATAACTCTATATCCATTTAATATTAAGTATAAAATGCAGTCAAATCGTATAGAGAATAAAATATTCTTTAATATTTATAATAACATTAAATGTGAAAAAATGATATTTAACATAGTTTTTTCAAGAAAAACTGTTAAAATCTTCAAATGGGGGTACTTCCGGTTGTCCAATTCTAACCAAAATCTAATCAGCTCTTCACATGGATGTAACGAAGAGAAACACGAAAGAATTGTAATTTTTTGAATTGTAGTATGGCAGTTATCTTAGACGAAAATTTTGTTACACACACACACAGACACACATACATACATACACATACACACATACAGACATCATCGTAAAAATAGTAAAATCGTATTCTAGGGACCCTGAAACGTGCTTATTCATCAAAAACTCACCACCGAATTTTTTGACCAAAGACAATACCTTCCTTACCTAAAGGTGACGGAAGGTAAAAATTAAAAAGAAATTAAATTTCATAAAGTAGCCATAGCTATGGAAACAGCTAATATATTAAGAAAATTTTGATTGAAAGATGTCAGTGTCAAGTGAAATTGACATAAGGTACGTTCTATCGGTGTCAGAAATATTCCTACTAGAATAAGAATATTCTTAAAGCAATAGAACACTCAGTGGCAAATAACTGTCAAGTAAAAAATAAATACGATAGAACAGTGGGAGTGTTTATGTGTTATTGTTAGTTAACAACTAAAGAGAACTTTGTATGTTTATTTTAGATCTTCAAAATGTTATTACAGAGATTATAATTATATAAAAATATATTAAATAATAAAAATGTAAAGGAGGTATTTCTTTGAGCACAGTCTAATCTGAACATTGACAAATGTAACAGAAAGGTACGCGCGACAGTCGGCTAGTACAATTTTGAATTTATCTCCAATCTATATATCTTCCAACCAGCGCTTCCAGCTCTGAAGTTGGAATGATTCGTAGGTATATTCAGATTTTTTTGACGCAAAAGAACGATCATTGATGTTCTACTAGAAGAAGTAGTAAGATTTCTGACACCGATGGAACGTACCTGTGTGTTTGTCTTATAATTTTACTGGAAATATAGGATCTTTTGCTATAAATTTTCTGTATGGAATTTGAATAAAATATATGCAACTGCCGGAAGGTAAAGTACAAGAAATATAATCTTTAGCAAGGAACTTTCTGTATGAAATTCGTACAAAATACATAGAACTGACGGAAGGTAATGTGCTGGCCACATCAGATTTTTTTAAATTGTGAAAAAACTAGAAACAATAATAAATGTAAAAACAGCTTTGTTTATAACTTTTAATTCTGTACAACTTTTGATTCTACAGGAGAGTAGGAAATTGCAAAAAACTAAAATCCCATGTTAAATACCTATGTTCGCACCTGACCGTCAACACTCTGTATAATACCATGCGTATGTCCAGGTATTATCGAATATATTGTGTTACCTTCGGAGTCGTGATATTCCAAAATAATTATGTTGAGTGTATGAAGACAATATATTCTTATAATAATGAACTCACGATTGATATTCGTTATGATTGTATAACGAATAAATTTGATAATTTCTGACGTCTGTCGATAAATAAAACTTTGTGTTCATTTGGGACCCAGCGAATATACAAAAGCTATTATACCACGTCGTCAAGGGTATATTCGCTTATCAGGCTGTTTCAAAAATACTGTAAAAAAATTTAAGGGAATATAGTACTGACCAAAATGAGTAAAAATTAAGCAACATGGGTTCGATCTTCCATAGTTTCCGAGATTTGAGGCAGTGAAAAATACGTTTTTACGGGGATTACGTCTGCTATCTCGAAAACTATAAGAGTTACGACTTTGATTAAATGGGATTTTTTGTTTACCTTTCAGAAATCATCTTAGATGTGCTTTTGTTTAAAAAAAAAAATCAAATAATTGTACTATATTAAATGTTGTGGCGACCTTGGCCAATATTAAATTTTTAAATAACTTCGTAACTAGTAGAAATTGAGAAAATATAAATTTTTATTCTTTTTTTATAGTCTATTTACTGACATAGACAAAATTTTGTTCGATTACTATCTTGTCTGTTTTTTTTTAAATTTTTCGCTTTTGTCGCAAACAGTTGAAGATCAGTACTATGTTGATTAAGCTTTTTTACCTATTTTGGTCAGTACACTTAAATTTCTTTACAGTATTTTTGAAACAGCCTGTATATTAGTCTGAAGCAAGAACAAACAGAATAGAAAATTCATGTGGTAACTATTAAATTTGTTAGAAAATGGGCCTTAGAATGTGTAAACTGTTTTATTCATTAATTTTACCAGAGATACCTTAAAAAAAGAAAATAAGACACTCTATAAAGGCACCTTTATAACACTCATTCTCTTTTCAAATTCTCGATCAATTTGTGCATCAGCCACCAAATCATTTTTCCCAAAAAGTATTATATCTATACTTATCCAGTGGCGTATCAAGACGTGAATCATGGAGGGGGAGTGGGGGGGGGGAGATCAGTGAGCACCTTTGCATCGTTTTACCTCGGCGTAAATGTACCAACCAAAATCTAAAAATTTACTCTACTTTCAAACAAGTTAATACATATTTTAAAATGAAGTGTACGGATATGTTTATAATAACCCCACCCCTCCCTTAAATACACCACTGTACTTATCCTATATGCACACGCTATACCTTACTTACATTTTTATAATATTCGATAAGTTTATTGTCGTCCATTAATTCGTCTGGGTAAGCGACATGAGCATAAACGGCATCAATTTTTTCTAATGCGCTTTTCCTTGTAATGTTGTCCATCCAGTCGACATTTTCTAACATAGTTTTAAATTCAGCTTGTATATTTTTAACCAATACAACCATATCATTTTTCGCTTCTTTGTTGAAATATTTTCTGACAAATAAAGCACTTACTGCTATGCTCATTTCATCTACTGTACGCCTTACGCATATTTTCTCTCTCGGTGCTTGGCTTTTAATTCCGGTCATTACTTTTTCAAATTCATCACGAAATTTACAATAGTCTTTGGATAAATATGGAATAGTTTGTTTAACTACTCGCCAAATTATATAGTTAGCTAGTACTCGTTTTGGAGTTTGTTCAATTAGTATTTCTATTATTTTCATATATTTTGGTACTGTAAGTAGTAAAATTTCATTTTCTGTTAAGCTAACCATTGAATATAACATGTTATTTAAATAATACAACCAAGGAATTGTTGGATATGTTTCTTGTAACTGTTTAATACTTCTTAAGTTGTATAAATTATTTATGTTTTCACGTTCTGGTATTGATAAAGTTTCCTGTAAATAAATAAATATGTTACAATGGCCACTCTGAAATTATTGAAATGCTGGAACAATGACCATTCATCTGGTATCAGGCAAGTAGCAGGAGAGCAAAAAAGGAAAAATCCAGGAAACGGTAGAATCTAATGGGGTCCTCCATCATTTACATAATTTAGAAAGTGGATCATTTATATTAAAATCAGAACTCAAAACTGTATGGATAAGGGCGATCAAAGTTTAAACAAAGTTATTAGTTATTAATGCCCTTAACATCGTCACACATCCACTATCCACTCTAATCCAAATTATTATTAGTTTTAATCCTTCTCTTTCTGCTATTGCATTTTTGAAATACGAAATCTATTTTCATGTATAGTTCGTACAGAAATCATTTGAACAAATGACTTTTAAATCCTCTGTGTTAATACTAATCTCTCCTACTGTGAATATTTTAGGTCCGTGAAGTTGGCGTATTCATAGTAAAACAATTAATTTATTTTATACCTGTAATTTTGTGCTCATTTTGTGCTGTTTATTGCTGTATTGTTCTAATTTTGTGCTCATCTCCTTTAATTGTTATAAACAAAATAAAATGAATACGCCAACTTCACGCTTGCGTATTCATAGTGAAAAATTTATTTTTATTTATAGCTATAATTTTGTGCTCATTTTGTGCTATTTATTGCTGTATTACTCAAATTTTGTGCTCCATTTCCTTTAATTGTTATAAACAAAATAAAATGAATACGCCAACTTCACGCTTGCGTATTCATAGTGAAAAATTAATTTTTATTTATAGCTATAATTTTTTGCTCATTTTGTGCTATTTATTGCTATATTGCCCAAATATTGTGCTCATCTCCTTCAATTGTTATAAATAAAATAAAATGAATACGCCAACTTCACGCTTGCGTATTCATAGTGATAAATTAATTTTTATTTATAGCTATAATTTTGTGCTCATTTTGTGCTATTTATTGCTGTATTGCCCAAATTTTGTGCTCATCTCCTTCAATTGTTATAAACAAAATAACATGAATATGCCAACTTCACGCTTGCGTATTCATAGTGGAAAATTTAATTTTTTTAATAGCTATAATTTTGTGCTCATTTTGTGCTATTTATTGCTGTATTACTCAAATTTTGTGCTCATCTCCTTCAATTGTTATAGACAAAATAAAATGAATACGCCAACTTCACACATGCGTATTCATAGTGAAAAATTTAATTTTTTTATAGCTATAATTTTGTGCTCATTTTATGCTATTTATTGCTGTATTGTTCTAAATGAAACCATTATTATATTCTATGTGATAGATACAATTTATTTTATGACTTTCTAGCTCAATACTTTTTATTGTAAACATTTAACTTACAATTTACTCACTATAACATGTCAAGGGCGATCTGATAAAAAGTATTTTTACCTCCCGCTACCATTGGTAAGGGAGGTATAGGGATCGTGCTAAAAATCGCATATCGAGATTTTGGTAAATGAGCACGTTTTAAGGTCCCTAGAATCCGATTTTAACATTTTCACGATGATGTCTGTGTATATATATGTGTGTGTGGATCCTCCACTCTAACTAAAATACTATCATTTAGAAAATTTTGAAATCTTGTATTTCGAACTTTTTCTGAATTGGAAAGAGCCCATTAGATTTTGTTAAAAATCGGATAACCGGAAATGACACTTTACTAGAAGCTCAAAATAGTTTTTCTTCGAATACTTTTAAACATATTTTTTTTTGAGATTAATGTTATTATAAAAATTAAAGATTATTAAATTTTCTATAGATTTACATTAATACTTTTTCTATATATTTTACGGATAAATTTATAAAATTATCTATAATTTAAATCCCAGTGTAAAATGCAGTTATTCAAATGTATGTAACTGTCAGATAAATGTCACTATCAAAGAACTAATCATTTCAAAATAATGTTAGTAATGTTTTAAAAAGGAAAAAGTAAATAGAACAATAGAAAAGGAATTCATTACAGTTTCCAGCATGTAAATATGTAGGTACGTATTTAGATTAATAAAAATGAACGATTCACAAAAATGTTCAAGCTAATCCTCATTTTTGGATTAGTGAATTCTATTCTATCCCGGTATTTAAAAGTTAATCTTCATTTTATTATAGTTCCGGTGACTCAATGGTGAGAGCAACGCATCATGTCATGAGTGCCCTCGGGGCTCTGGGTTCGAATCCCAGTAAGGCATGAATGTGAACCCACTCTGTAATTGGGATTTAATCCTGTTGAGGGGTTTAAAAAAAAGTAGTTACATGGATTAGAGTAGACCATATTTTAAGATATAAACTGTCAAGATTAGAGTAAAATTCGCTAATCCAAAAAACTTAATCTTTTTTGTGACTCGGGCTGTAAACGGCGGGAAGTATTGTGTTGGCCACACCAGATTTTTTTAACAGTTGTATTTGATATATTTCACGAGATACCAATAGTTGCAGCTCTAACTGGGACACATTATATGCATTATCTCTATAAAAACATGTAGCATATATATATATATATATATATATATATATATATATATATATATATATATATATATATATATATATATATATATATATATATTTATATATATATATATATATATATATATATATATATATATATATATATATATATATATATATATATATATATATATACTGCTGGATTGCTGGCTAAAGATACGGTTTCGCGGTCGGCAGTTCTGGACTGCTTCAATGTTGGCGTTGGCACGTTGCGGTTCAAACCGAATACTGCCAGCCGCGCAGCTGCTGCATCCCGACCTCTTCAATAACTGTCTGACCGCGGCCGCGCTGGTATATATGTTAAAAAGACGCCCAAACTTACCCAGAGCAACACATAACCACATCTTTGAAAGAACAAGCGTCAAAATATGCACTGATTGCAATACTCAGATCTCAGTAGAACATATTATACTACACTGTGAAAAGTACGATGAACAAAGGAGGAAATACCAGATACCAGAAACAATAAAAGAAGCCCTGAACACGAAGAACTACACCCGAATAATGATATACAAATATTTAATGAAATGTAAATGTAAAGTCGAATTATATGTATACCTATTATGCTAATACCCCATGGGTGAAGCATTATAAAAATAAAAAAAAAAATAAAAACTTACAGATAACGAAGATGAAATATTAATAAAAAAAATATATAAATTTTAAGTCTTTCGTTTTTAGTCAACTATTTATTAACATAGAAAAAAAAATCCTTAATTTTTCTGGTTTGGTACAAAATAGGCGGCCCTGCTCTTGCAATATTTTCTAAAATATTATCCTCTTCTTTTTCTTCGAGCATGAAGCAAAGAAATATATCAGAATTAATTTTCACTGGTTTAAATTGCAACATTCGACATTGTAACTATAGTACATACTGTCATATGTATGTGCAAATAAGTTTTTTTTTTTTTTGTAAATAAGAGTATTTTATACATTTTTAATTTAATTAAATATATTTTAGTATAGGATTAAGGAAAGAAATTGGAAAAATAATTATCTTCTTTATAAATATTTATGATTTTATTTCAAAAAACAAAAGAAACATGTTTTAAACACTATAATCTGAAAGGCATAAAATTTGAAACTACATATATATTTTTTAACAGTAATAGCTTGGTTTTCAAGCTTTCTAGTGAGAAGAAAAATATAAATATAGGATAGATCCATAACCTATAAAAAAATTTGAAACATGTTAGAAATTTAATATAGTTAACAAACTTTTAACTTTTTTTGAGATTAGATTCTTCATGAATCCGGTAGATGGATCTGGTAGATATTGTACAATTTTCGATCACGGTAACATTTTACCACTCATGTTTTCAAACACAGTCAGTAGATGCGGTATTTACCGGTAGAATTTTCGTAAATGCCTATGTATTTTCTATAAAATCCATAGAGAGTTCCTTGCAAAAGATTCTAAACTTCTTCTATGTACATTACCTTTCGACAGTTGTATGTATTTTACACATATTCCATACAGAAAGTTTCGAGCAAAAATATCCTATATTTCGAGGTTTGGAGTTAAATTATAACACAAACTACGAATATGTCAATTGACACTTACATCTTTCAATCAGAATTTTCTTAATATAGTAGCGGTTTCTAGCATAGCTAGCTAATTTATGAAATTTGTTTCTTTATAATTTTATAACTCTATATCTATTTAATATGAAATATAAAATGCAGTCAAATTGTATAGAGAATATATTGTTCTTTAATATTTACAATAACAATAAATGTGAAAAATGACATTTAACATCGTTAAAACTGTTAAAATCTTCAAATGAGGGTACTTCCGGTTGACCAATTATAACCAAAATCTAATCACCTCTTCATATGGATGCAGCAAAGAGGAACACGAAAGAATTTTAATTTTTGGAATTGTAGTATTAGAGTTATCGTAGACAAAATTTTGTTACACACCCACACCCACACGCACGCACGCACGCACGCACACACACACACACACACACACACACACACACACACACACACACACACACACACACACACACTATTTCTGGTAAGTATGTGATGACCAAAAAGAGAGGTGCACAACTGGATGATATAGCAGTTCTAAATACAAAATTTCAACTTTCACACACACACACACACGCGCACGCGCACACGCACACGCACACGCACACGCACACGCACACGCACACGCACACGCAAACGCACACGCACACGCACACGCACACGCACACACACACACACACACACACACATACACACACACACACACACACACACACACACACACACACACACTATTTCTGGTAAGTATGTGATGACCAAAAAGAGAGGTGCACAACTGGATGATATAGCAGTTCTAAATACAAAATTTCAACTTTCTACGGCTTACCGTTTTTGAGTTATGCCAAATACGTACGTACGTACGTATAGACGTCACGACGAAATTAGTCAAAATGGATTCAGGGATGGTCAAAATTGATATTTCCGTTGAAAACGGAAAACCGAAATTTTTCGGGATTACAATACTTCCTTTACTTTGTACAATGAAGTAAAAAAGAAGATTTTTGCAATGGGGTGCGATTATGATTTTTTTAAATGTCTGGGAGTAGCCAATAACCAATAAAATTGTCCGTGATCAATTAATGGTAATTAATAAAATAAAGCTAGTCCCAGACAGTTTGTTATCATATACTGTAAGTGGCCGACGAAATCGCAAGGTCGTTGTGACCCTTATGCCCGGATGGAATGGCATGAACAATTTGTGTTAGATAAAATGCACTGCAATAAAAGTCTTTACCGCCCCCCGTAACGTTTGAAAATGTCTGGCATTGATTATCGGCTAACATTTACATATACTTAATTTCATTTTATGCAAGTCCCATACAGAATACCTAGATTCTAAAATGTCATTTTTTGAACATTTTTGGGTCATGACCCACAGCTGGGTAGATCGTCTTTTTTTTCGGGGAAGACAGCAAATCGTTCTCCATGGTATTTAAAGTAAGCACCAAGGGTCAGTATTTGGAATACCATGATACATTTTTCACGTAGCACTAGCCCCCGGCCTATTATATTAGTTTAAGAAAATATAAAGATATATGGCGAGATGTATCATTCCAATCAAACAAATCAACGCCGATAGTCAAATGCCCCTAACTTTTAAATGATTGGTTCAAAATTTTAAATATTTCATGTGACATATTCATTTTATTTTGTTTATAACAATTGAAGGAGATGAGCACAAAATTTGGGCAATACAGCAATAAATAGCACAAAATGATAGCTATTAAAAAAAAATCACTATGAATACGCAAACGAGAAGTTGGCGTATTCATTTTATTTTGTTTATAACAATTGAAGGAGATGAGCACAAAATTTGGGCAATATAGCAATAAATAGCACAAAATGAGCACAAAATTATAGCTATAAATAAAAATTAATTTTTCACTATGAATACGCAAGCGTGAAGTTGGCGTATTCATTTTAATTGTTTATAACAATTGAAGGAGATGTGCACAAAATTTGGGCAATACAGCAATAAATAGCACAAAATGAGCACAAAATTATAGCTATAAATAAAAATTAATTTTTCACTATGAATACGCAAGCGTGAAGTTGGCGTATTCATTTTATTTTGTTTATAACAATTAAAGGAAATGGAGCACAAAATTTGAGTAATACAGCAATAAATAGCACAAAATGAGCACAAAATTATAGCTATAAATAAAAATAAATTTTTCACTATGAATACGCAAGCGTGAAGTTGGCGTATTCATTTTATTTTGTTTATAACAATTAAAGGAGATGAGCACAAAATTTGGGCAATACAGTAATAAATAGCACAAAATAAGCACAAAATTATAGCTATAAATAAAAATTAATTATTCACTGTGAATACGCAAGCGTGAAGTTGGCGTATTCATTTTAGTTTGTTTATAACAATTAAAGGAGATGAGCACAAAATTAGAACAATACAGCAATAAATAGCACAAAATGAGCACAAAATTATAGATACAAAAAAAATTAATTGTTTCACTATGAATACGCCAACTTCACGGACCTGAATATTTTTACGTTTCACGCAAATATACGGCCTAATTCTGTAAGAAAGTTGTTAAGGCCAGTCCCTACCTACAGCTCTTATGGGACTTTCAATGCATTTTCAACGTAATTTCTCGATTATTAAAAGTGATATTGATTTGAAATTTTAAATTTAAGGTGTCCACACCTTTTTCTAGGTCTTAACAAGTTTATATATTTTGTAATAATTTATTATCATATTTAAATAAAAATTATGTTTCTGTCGAGGAATCTACTTTCACTATATACCGTTTTCTATAAAAGCAATTAATCATATACTCCAGTTAGGACATAGATTTCAGTATTTTGAGAACAATGCCGAAAAAAGTTCATTATCAATACGAATCACGATTGGTACTACCAAATTCAGGGGCAGTTGCATATTGCAGATAAAAAGGTGTGTTTGTTAGGAGTTTGGACAGGACCGAATAAATTAAAAATAGAAACCATTTTACGGGACAATGAATTTTGGGAAACAAAAATGAAAACTAAATTAAAAGATTTTTATCATAAGTGTTTATTACCGGAACTAGTTGATCTTCGACGTTGCAGAAAGATGCCTATTCGTGATCTATATATATATATATATATATATATATATATATATATATATATATATATATATATATATATATATATATATATATAGATCACGAATAGGCATCTTTCTGCAACGTCGAAGATCAACTAGTTCCGGTAATAAACACTTATGATAAAAATCTTTTAATTTAGTTTTCATTTTTGTTTCCCAAAATTCATTGTCCCGTAAAATGGTTTCTATTTTTAATTTATTCGGTCCTGTCCAAACTCCTAACAAACACACCTTTTTATCTGCAATATGCAACTGCCCCTGAATTTGGTAGTACCAATCGTGATTCGTATTGATAATGAACTTTTTTCGGCATTGTTCTCAAAATACTGAAATCTATGTCCTAACTGGAGTATATGATTAATTGCTTTTATAGAAAACGGTATATAGTGAAAGTAGATTCCTCGACAGAAACATAATTTTTATTTAAATATGATAATAAATTATTACAAAATATATAAACTTGTTAAGACCTAGAAAAAGGTGTGGACACCTTAAATTTAAAATTTCAAATCAATATCACTTTTAATAATCGAGAAATTACGTTGAAAATGCATTGAAAGTCCCATAAGAGCTGTAGGTAGGGACTGGCCTTAACAACTTTCTTACAGAATTAGGCCGTACATTTGCGTGAAACGTAAAAATATTCAGGTCCGTGAAGTTGGCGTATTCATAGTGAAACAATTAATTTTTTTTGTATCTATAATTTTGTGCTCATTTTGTGCTATTTATTGCTGTATTGTTCTAATTTTGTGCTCATCTCCTTTAATTGTTATAAACAAACTAAAATGAATACGCCAACTTCACGCTTGCGTATTCACAGTGAATAATTAATTTTTATTTATAGCTATAATTTTGTGCTTATTTTGTGCTATTTATTGCTGTATTGCCCAAATTTTGTGCTCATCTCCTTCAATTGTTATAAACAAAATAAAATGAATACGCCAACTTCACGCTTGCGTATTCATAGTGAAAAATTTATTTTTATTTATAGCTATAATTTTGTGCTCATTTTGTGCTATTTATTGCTGTATTACTCAAATTTTGTGCTCCATTTCCTTTAATTGTTATAAACAAAATAAAATGAATACGCCAACTTCACGCTTGCGTATTCATAGTGAAAAATTAATTTTTATTTATAGCTATAATTTTGTGCTCATTTTGTGCTATTTATTGCTGTATTGCCCAAATTTTGTGCACATCTCCTTCAATTGTTATAAACAATTAAAATGAATACGCCAACTTCACGCTTGCGTATTCATAGTGAAAAATTAATTTTTATTTATAGCTATAATTTTGTGCTCATTTTGTGCTATTTATTGCTATATTGCCCAAATTTTGTGCTCATCTCCTTCAATTGTTATAAACAAAATAAAATGAATACGCCAACTTCTCGTTTGCGTATTCATAGTGATTTTTTTTTAATAGCTATCATTTTGTGCTATTTATTGCTGTATTGCCCAAATTTTGTGCTCATCTCCTTCAATTGTTATAAACAAAATAAAATGAATATGTCACATGAAATATTTAAAATTTTGAACCAATCATTTAAAAGTTAGGGGCATTTGACTATCGGCGTTGATTTGTTTGATTGGAATGATACATCTCGCCATATATCTTTATATTTTCTTAAACTAATATAATAGGCCGGGGGCTAGTGCTACGTGAAAAATGTATCATGGTATTCCAAATACTGACCCTTGGTGCTTACTTTAAATACCATGGAGAACGATTTGCTGTCTTCCCCGAAAAAAAAGACGATCTACCCAGCTGTGGGTCATGACCCAAAAATGTTCAAAAAATGACATTTTAGAATCTAGGTATTCTGTATGGGACTTGCATAAAATGAAATTAAGTATATGTAAATGTTAGCCGATAATCAATGCCAGACATTTTCAAACGTTACGGGGGGCGGTAAAGACTTTTATTGCAGTGCATTTTATCTAACACAAATTGTTCATGCCATTCCATCCGGGCATAAGGGTCACAACGACCTTGCGATTTCGTCGGCCACTTACAGTATATGATAACAAACTGTCTGGGACTAGCTTTATTTTATTAATTACCATTAATTGATCACGGACAATTTTATTGGTTATTGGCTACTCCCAGACATTTAAAAAAATCATAATCGCACCCCATTGCAAAAATCTTCTTTTTTACTTCATTGTACAAAGTAAAGGAAGTATTGTAATCCCGAAAAATTTCGGTTTTCCGTTTTCAACGGAAATATCAATTTTGACCATCCCTGAATCCATTTTGACTAATTTCGTCGTGACGTCTATACGTACGTACGTACGTATTTGGCATAACTCAAAAACGGTAAGCCGTAGAAAGTTGAAATTTTGTATTTAGAACTGCTATATCATCCAGTTGTGCACCTCTCTTTTTGGTCATCACATACTTACCAGAAATAGTGTGTGTGTGTGTGTGTGTGTGTGTGTGTGTGTGTGTGTGTATGTGTATGTGTGTGTGTGTGTGTGTGTGTGTGTGTGTGTGCGTGTGTTGCAGAAAGATGCCTATTCGTGATCTATATATATATATATATATATATATATATATATATATATATATATATATATATATATATATATATATATATAATACATATTTAATCTTATAAATAAAATAAATGAATAAAATCTTTATTGTTTGAATAGATGTCAATTTTATTTTTGTAGTTTTGTGTTACTTATTTCGGGGATAAATGAATAAAATAAATAAATAAAAACTTTATTGTTTGATTGGATGTTATTATTATTTTGTAAATTATTATTTACTTCGGAGATAGGAATTTATTATAGACGTGGGTATATGGCAGATGAAAATTTAAAATAAACTAAGAAATTTTTACTTTTTTTTAATATCTATTTTTTTACAATTCAAATTAGCGTCTTTTTTGTTTTATAAAAATTGTCTTCAAAAGTGATATTCCATATTTTATTTCACTCAAAGATACTTAAATTTCTCAAAAAATGAAATTTTCTAATAAGACGTATAGTAAAAATTACATCCACAGGTTTTGACATTTATAAGCAGTGACAGTTCTGTGTTGTGAATATTATAGTTCTGCATGTTGTTCTTTTTGTGCAAATGACTGGTTCTATTTATTTCATTTGTGTATTATTGTATTCATTTGTGTGGACTTTAATTATTGAATATTGATTGTTAGGGAAAAAGTTTATTAGTGCAAATATTTCAAGAAAATTAATTAACTTCCTAAAGGTGAGTATCTTTATCCATTATTAAGTATTGTAGAATAGTTTGAAAAACAAAATAGAATTCACTTCAAGCTAAAAAGCTGGAAGTGTGTATGCGTCAAGCTACGATTTACGTGCAAAAAGTCAGATCTCGCCATCCGTTCTATGCATGCGCATAAGTCACTTGTGATGTCACAAGAGTTCCATGATATATAATTAATTATAAATAAATGGGAACATAATTTTAACTTTCAATTACATTTTAACTTATAATTATACATATATTTACGATTAAAAAAATATTTCACATGTAATTTCAATCACGCTAACAGTACATAGAAATAAGACGGCAGATATCGGTGTTCAACTGCTTTCTCGTATACCGAAATACGAAATACTACCTACTCTAAATCGTTGAAACCAGTCCGGCGCTTATAAACCTTGCCGATCGGGGTTGTAAATTATTTCCATGATGTTTATTACTCCCCCTTAGGCGTTGAAAGTCGTGATAGACAGCTGCCAAAATTGAAGGGCGTGCAAAGACTGGCCTGGCTAGTGACTGGCCTTAAGTCTTAGCAACGTTGCTAAAAAACTTAACCAATAGAAACAAATGTTAAGCCTGTCATTTTCAAGTTTTATTCTGTGTTCTCAATTATTATTGGTTATTTGGTATAGCAATGTTGCTAAGACTTAACAACTTTCTTACAGAATTAGGGCATATGTTTCTTTTCAGTGTACATTATATGTCTATGAAAGTTGAAAATTGCTTGAAACTATTTAAATGGGAAAAAGTTTTGTTGAGGTTCCGAAGAACCGTAGTTGAACTGTAATATTCTTATCCAATTTGTAATGTTTGCTTTAACAATGAAAGCACATTACTCAACTGAGCAACTGGTAGTGCCAAGATGTAAATGTAAACGAGGTCCAGGATACAATATTCACAGTAGCAAAGATTAGTATTAACACAGAGGATTTAAAAGTTATTTGTTCAAATGATTTCTGGACGAACTATAAATGAATGCAGAAAATAACGAGACAACGAAAGTAAACCAAATTACCTATACTCGTTTATTTTTTATGTAAATATTTACTTATTGTTATATTCACTTATATTGGATATTTTACCTGTTAAAGTAAAAAAAAGATTATTATTAATATAATTATTATTATTATATTATTATCATATAAATTATATAGAGACACTCCCTGATTGCACCACATTTCATCATCTCTTGATAATAAAGTGTTGAATCTTATATTTACTTTTTAAAAGAGCCTGATACAATTGTAACAAACAGATTGTAGTTTGAAGGCTGAAGTCAGAACATTGTATTACTTAACCCTTTGTTAAATAAAACTTTTTAATATGAGTATAAATCATAATTTATATTATTATTATTACTATTATTATATTATTATTAATTATTAGAGACAAGTTTGCCCAAGGTAATTTTGGCTACTTAAAACTAACGCTGATGCGAGCGCCATCTGCTGAATGGCTTTAATGAAACAGAGTATTCGTTTTTATCTTCTATTATTTTCGTAAAGTGACTATACGCTTTTCGAAAACGATATCGTTTGTAGACAGATGTTTTTGTATTAATGAATGTCGTAAGTTAAACTATCAATTAGTTATAGACGTCATGCACCCGATAATTTTGGTCCTTTTCATATTCCAGAAGAAAAATTTATGAAGTAAACAAAATTACTTCTTAAATTAATTAATTTAAATCACTGCAGTATATGTTGGGGTAAATTCGCCTTTATGACCAAATCCCGCAAATGTACCAACCTTAAAGTAGGTTACGTTACATTAAAGTATTTTTTGGAAATTTGCAACCGAAAATGTCACAATTTTTACAAATACCTACAGCCTAAAAAACTAATAATCATTGTAGGTACCTGAAATGCCTACAAAATAAATATAATCACCCAAATTTTATCAAATTGAGTTTTATGCGTTAGATTACGTTACATTAAAGTATTTTATTATAAAATTTGCAAGCGAAAAAGTCACATTTTTCATAAATACTGATTGGGTTATGTTACACAGCTAACTTCATATTTTGCCGTAAAGTCGAGTTTTACTCAAGATTGTTACTTTAAAGTAGACTAATTTTTATTATGTATTGTATTTCAAGTAAATAAAATCTGGGACACATTTAAATTAAAGTGGATAACCTTCGGGCAGACTGCAGAAATGATCCTTTCAAAAATATTAATTTTTTGTAAAAACTACAAAATATTAAATTTAAAACACACTACAATCTTAACTTCTGATGCTTTGCAAAAATTCTATTATTAAAATACATATTTATAAAATTTTCTTTTTCGGATTAATTATTGTAATCATTATCTTGGGCTATAATCAAAATATCCTTTGTTGCAATCAACCATTATACAGTTATTGGAATATAAACAGTGCCAGAAAAGTATCCATTTGGCAGGATATTTCTTTTACTTCTCAACCATAATTTTCAAAAGAGTGAAATTATACGCATTTGATTTTCGCAAAATGCTAGTATTAAAATATTTAAGATTTTTTTCGTGGATTCATTGTTGTAATAAATATTAACTTAATAATTATCGTATTTTATTACAATTATTTCATTTTTAGAATAAAATACGAGTACCTTTTAAATTTGAAATATTAATTTATTTAAATCATTCATAATGACATTTTATTCGAAAACATCATATGTTAATTCATGGCGCACTACATATTCTTGCAAATTTCGAGAAAATTAGAAAAGGATATAAAGGATATACATATACCTAAATATATGAAATAAAAAGAGACGTAAGACACGATTATCGTTTTCACATGATTTGAAAGACGACTAGAATTCATTTTTTTTTTTCGGTTTAAAACGATGTACACTATGGGACAAAAGTGAAGCAACTTTTACGGTAAAATCAAATATTTAAAATAAAATAATCATCTATGGAAATAAAATTCTATGTAGTATAAGAGATCATAGTAGGATGTTGTCATAGGTGAAATGGAATTGTTGTCAAATGTCAAATAAGTTGTTGTGTAATAATTTATTTCAACAATACACTTTAACAGCACGATAAAAGTAGAGCAACTTTTCGGGAATAATTTTTTATTTCATTTAACAACAAAAAATCACAATTATGGTTAAAGGATTATAACAATATACAAACATATTCTTAATAATTATTAGGATATCCATTGTTGGCTATTACTTTTTGGCAAAGACGCGGCATTGATAAAATTAAATTTTGAACAGTAATGGCCGGCATATTCATCCATACTTCATTAATTTTATCAATTAATGATTGTTTATTAGGGAATCGTGTAGTCCTAATTCGACGTTCAACTTCTTCCCAGAGGTTCTCAATGGGGTTGAGATCTGGTGATTGTGCTGGCCACTGAAGAACGAAGACATTTTTCTCCTGATACCACTGTTAAACAAGGCGCGATGCATGTTTCGGATCATTGTCCTGTTGAACACGAATCGCAAAGGCATTTCCCACTCAGCGTAAGGCATCACGTTTTGGAGTATGTCCCTATAGACCAAGCGATCCATAGTTCCATCTATAAAATGTATTGGACCTACTCCTCTCCACGAAAAACAACCCCATAGAGACACACTACCTTTTCTGTGCTTTATTGTTGGTGTAACATACTTTGGTTGAAATCTCGTATTAACCGGGCGCCTAACTCGCCTCATGCCGTCAGAATTAAAAAATTTATAACGAGTTTCGTCGTTAAACAAAACTTTTTTCCACTGTTGAACTGTCCAGTTCAAATGGCGTCGTGTAAATTCAAGCCTCGCAAGGCGATTTCTTTCGGAAACCAACGGTTTTTTAGCTGGACGTCTGTTATAAAGTTTCGCCTCCACTAATCGTCGTTGAACAGTCCTCGCACTAACTTCCAATTCATGAATTTCAGCAATTATCCTTGACCCTGACAACCACGGATCTCTCTGAGAAATTCTTTTGATTCTCCTGTCCATCCAAAAAGTAGTTTTCCGGGGTTTCCTGATTTCGGCATTTTTTCGACATGCCCTCTTTCATTATAACGTGTAATTATTTTTGATACACTATATTTGGGCAAACCAAACTATTTGGAAATCGCAATCTTACGCTTTCCTTCTAAAAAGCGTTTACGACCATTTGTTTCAACTCCGTACAGGTTGGTTTCCCTTTTGGCATGTTTATTTCTACAAAAATAAAAGCTACTAAGCTTTATTCACCTGCAAATTTTCATTTTTAAACTTACCTTTACCGCAAACCTTTTTTCTTTATACCAAATCAAAAAGTTGCTGTACTTTTTTCGTTCTAAAAAACTGTATTGTTGAAATAAATTATTGCTTACTAACTTATTTGACATTTGAAAACAATTGCATTTCACCTATGATAGCAGTCTACTATGACCTCCTAAACTACATGAATTTCGATTTCCATAGTTGCTAATTTTAGTATAAATATTTGCTTTCGTTATAAAAGTTGCTTTACTTTTGTCCGATAGTGTAGTTTTGGTTTTCATTATTTGCGTGATCACATTTTCACTTGTCGATAGCCGCAAATCATTTTCACAGTTATAGTTTGTGTCAAGATAAATGCACATTGATTTTTACGCCCATCACAGCATGTATTTGCTTAAAATATTTGCAAGGGTAAGCACACAAAGAGGTATCCACAATTTTTCCAAATTACCAAATTTAAAACAGTAACCACAAATTAGATATTAAAATGAATAATATAATTACTACAGTTTATTCAATACTTTATTTATATATTTTTTTACATTATACAAATCTTAAAAATATGTTCTCCTTCAATATTATATTATTTTCTTCGTCCGGAAAATCACTCCATGGGTGCCACATTTTACTTCAGTTGTTTACATATGAAACAAGAATAATGTGATATAACGTTTAGCGAAATTTATATAGTCAAAATACATTAAAAGATTTTAACTGTATATTTCCCGGTTTGTACTGTAAATTTGGTAATCCGCCCCTGGCAGCACAGGTAAGAAAATACCCTGGAGTGATGGGATTTCTGTTTTGACAACATTTGTTGCAGAGAACACATTGATTTTTACTGTTTTACAAAATTTTGAACAATGACGTGATTGGTTAGTTTTCAAGACTTCCAGTTCTTATAGAAAGCATGTAAAACAAAAATTATTGCCAGATTTACTATCTATGGTGTTAGTTCTATGTACAATCGGTTAAGCGATCTACACTTACACTTACTTAAATAACACCCTGTATAAGCAATAATTTAGATGATTAAATTAAAGTGTAGATGGATTTTAAATTTGTTTATCTATTACCGTAGGATACGTTTTACCATATCGCGCTCGTTTTAGCTAAATGTAATAGTCTTGTTATCCCAATAAGTGCGATAATTAAATTCTAGTGCGGTAACAACTTCATTATCTCATTTATTGGGATAACAAAACTATTACATATCTAAAATGATTGCGATATGGTATAACTTCTCTCACGCTGATAGATACAACTTTGTACGATATACATGGAATGCGTTATTAACGCTCTATGTGTTTACCCTAGCTTTCCCTTCACCCAGCGAGCTCGTAAGGCAATTCTTCACAATACGTGCCTTAATAATGTCTACATTCCACTTATATCGTAAATAACTACTTAACTCTGAAACGATTGTTTTCGATTAACAGTGCGTTTCAAAATTAATATCTTCTCAAATTTGTTAATTTTGTATGAACGTACTCATGTAACTTTAAAATAGTTCGAGGTGTAGCAACTCTAACGAAAGTGAAAGGGATAACTGTAAAATGTTTTGTGGTGACAATTCCACTCATAATCCGCCATCCGATTAAATCACAGTATTTTGGTGAATTGCACCAATCACATTCGAATTACACTGACAATTTTCAATAGTGAAAATTGCCTCTGTAATTTCACGACGAGGCGTTGCTTAGATACAACGTCCGTCAAAATTTTTTGTGGGACAGGTATTTCAGAAATTACAAATATTATTTATAAAAGAAATTGTACTAAATATATCTTTCGAGGAATTGTCATGCCGGTGCCGAATACTATTCGTGACTAGAATTTTTCCGGTAATTTATGCCTAGCTCGCTCCTGCTTGTTGCTTTAGAAAATCGTCACTCTTGCTTTCGCACTCGTTCCGATTTTCGTTGCAACAAGCTGTCGTAATCACGACGGCAAAGATTACCGGTAAAATTGTAGTCACTAGTGGTATTATATATGAAAATAAATGAAAAAAATTGCCAGACACTTAGAAATGTTAATTAAAATTTATAGTCAAAAAGGTACAACCGATATTAAGGGAAAAAGTCCAGGACATCCATTTTTAGTATCAAATCACCAAAGAAAGGAACGGAGAAAAACGTGCAAAAAGGACAGGGTATTTTTCGGAAAATATGGGAAGAGTTGAATAAGGGTGCAAAAGCTATATTTTCCAAAGAAACTTGTAGGAAGTGGAATACACAAGAATGGTCTTACTTTTTATAAAGTATCTCTTAAATTCAAATTTTATAGTAAGATAAAAATGGTACTATGAGTAGGTATATAAAAATAAAACCATTCCTCATGTCTTTAAAAAATAGCATATTGTGTTAATATAGAAATTAGGGTATTGCAATAGTCGTTAAAGAAAACTGCTTACGTTCTTGCCCTAATATAGTTATTACATACGGCTACTTACACCTACTGCTACTTAGTTCAAATTAAAGACGAAAATAAAATTTTAAAGAATTGGTTATTTCAATAGACGTAATCGTTATTCACGTATGAATTAATGGATACAAAGAATTATTTAAGTAAGGAATTTAATTGTTGCAAGAATTAAAATTTAAAAAAACCATGAAATAGTCTCAAATTTAAAAACATCGCAAAATATCAATGAGATCTAGAGATGCACACACTTTCAAATTGGAACTGGCTCAGTCATACGACAATTTTTTCAGGCCCATAGATATTGCCGTCATATACGATCAAGTTGTACCTCTTCTACGACAGCCCCACACAAGGTACGATTATCTAGTATGCACGCGAGGCGAGACGAGACGAGAAATATAAAATATCGATCTCGTCTCGTTTACGGTTCTGTAATCTCGGTCTCGTTCTCGCAAAATTTTTTGGGTCTCATCTCGTTCTCGCACGAGTCTCGCTATAAAAATAAGCGCTTGCGCACTACGTATTTACGTAACTATTTAACTACAAGACACAAGTTCGCACCAATAGCACCGTCTTCCATATATTTGCAGTCGTACAATTATAATAAGAACATAATGTTTATTCATTTACGGTCACCAGAAAATGTGATAAGTTAGTAAATAATTTAATTTACCTCTAAAATATCCAATTTATCATCAAATTGTGATCTCTAAACTATTTCAAGAAGAACACATTCTGTCATCAGTAAAACGAATTAAACATTTAATAGTATATTACTAACCGAGGTGGAAAGTGTTTCATTGTCGAGGGCGAAGATAGTTAACCAAGGCGCGTAGTGCCGAGGTTAACTATAGCCCGAGACAATGAAACTTTTCACCGAGGTTTGTATACTATTTTATTCACAATCTGAATTAAAAAATTAATATTTGATATTTAAATAATAACAACCTAACATAAATAAACGAATGGTCTGAGACTGTTCATTTGTCACATGAACTGTCACTTTGATTTCTAACCTTAAATATTGATTTCATTCATTACTTGTATTATTTACAAGTTTATTCCATATTTTTATCATATAAATTGTAAAGATGCTTTGTTTATATGTAAATACCCATCATTGATACGCATTGATCTCTCAAAGCGGGGGGCAGCTCTTTCCCGTATAGCTGAGGTTGGAAAGTGTCAACTTTCCAACCCCAGCTATCTTCACGTTATACTTTCCAAACTCTTGGAATATGAGGTTAACAATAACTAACTTCCCAACTTTTTAAAAGTCAGAAATCGTCATATTACTAACCGATTGTGAATAAAAATTATTTTTGTACCTAAAAGTACCTAAAAAATACTTTTTATTGCGACATTTTCGCGAAAATCTCGCGAGATTTCTCGCTTCTCGCAGTTGTTATATCGATCTCGCCTCGAATTTTAAACTGCAATCTCTCGTTCTCGTCTCGCATAATGCAACGAGACGAGACGAGATGCGAGAGTACTCTCGCCTCGTCGTGCATCACTACGATTATCGATTCAATAATCGCATCAAACCAAACCGACCGATAAAGGTGATGCCTTGGGTATATGGAAAATTTAAGCCGGAAAGGTGTACTCGTCGTATGTACTTACATTAGCAATAGTCATTTCAAATAGTAGAATTTCTTTTAATTCGTCCCTTGCACTTATCGCGTCAGCTCCTAAAGCAACAGCTAAATTATTCATGTATTCAAAATAAGCAGAAACTATTTCGTTTTCTAATCCTTGAATGAAATACTCTCTGTCTAAGCCTAACATTGCCTCATCGACCTACAAACGAAACAAACATAGAGAAAAGTTTTCTTTCTTGTTACAGAATATCTTACTGCTAGAATATAGTTAGTGTTGTTCTTGAAATCATTATCAATGTAAACAGAAAATAATACATCAGGAACAAGACCAAGTTTTGCTATTTCTATGAGTGTTTCGCTCCAGTTGAATTTCGTTTCATTCCATTTGTTCTTTTCCAAAATAGGCCAGCCTCCTAATTTCTTCAAAATTTTCATAAGAGGATCTTTTCCACGGCCTTCTAGTATTTCTAGAACATGAACACTAGGAGTATATAAAGTTGCAGTATTATGTTATTTGCTTATTGTGAACATTTTATTATTTAAAATCAACAAGAAAAACTTATTGCTGTGACAATTCAACTCATATGTCACCTGTCAAAGGTTGACCAATAGAAATGCAAGATTTCACATTTTTTAACCAATCAGAATGAATTATATCAACATTTTGCACTACTGATTCCAGCGACAATTATGTTCGACAATTTACACTAGTGCTTTTAGGTGACAATTTTTAACAAATGAACGTCTTTATTAAACATAAATTGCAATACAATTAGAAATTAAAATTACAATTATTAAATTTTCACGATTTGATGCAAGTAAAAAAATGACTTAAAGAATTATTATGAGAAGTAATATTTTCCTGCTGATAGCTGGTACTTGGATTTGAAGATTCTACTGCAGAACTCGTTGTTATAGTAGTGTTTCGTCTAATTTTTTTCAATAATTGCTTTATGATGATATGAATCCAATTGAAGATTTGGCTTTAGTGAATTTGCGTTACTGTGGCCGGTGATCTGTATTAATTGTTGCTCGCCAATCCCAGTCTTCGCCAAATGAGATGAGTTGATCTCACGGAATGATTACAGATTTTTATCCCAGCCAGTTTTTTCCGCAGTGCTTTTTATCCTGTCTCATTTACTCCCATGGGACAATTTTTGTACCACACATTCGAGGATGATCCCAGTATGGGTTTGGCGTGAGAAACATTCTACCCGTTTTTACATGTCTGTCTTTTTGTTAATTATTTGTGGTACAATCTAGACTTTTTTGTTTAAACAATAGCACCACCTAACAGGGCATGCATCTTGATTGCTTGTATTTGGAATCAATTATTTACTTTCTGGTAGTTTTTGAGCTTCTCCTTGGGCGGTTTTAGAAAAAAATAGTTGTATTCGACCCTACCCGTTAATACGCCGTTATTATTAATCTCTTCCCGAAAGTAATTAATAAGAGACTGTGCCCCTTCACGGCCACGCCATACTATTTCATATGAAGCAATTATAAAATATTTGTTTTGTAGCCCTTGTGGGGTGTCTTCGTCTAGGACTGTGAGAAGTTTGTGTATTCTTTTTCAGTTAGTGCAGTGCACTTACCGTCCTCTTTTCGTCTTTCAGCGTCTCATGCTTCACGAGCCGGCTTAAACATGAGGTCCGAAATCGGATTTATAATAATATTCCTTTTATTAAAATAAAGTTCTTGTATCATTTTAGCTGTTACATTCCACATATGTTTAATTACCATTTCTTTATAGTCAGTCCCATCTTTCTTTTTCATATTGTATCCCCAAGTTTTCAAAATTGTATTGAGTTGTACAGGAGTTGTTGTTTCATCAAATATATAATTTTTTTCTTTACAAAATTCGGAAATTTGCTTCCACACCGATGAACGTGATTTTGTTGTATTTTATGGTATTTTGTCTTTAATTTCTTTATTAATTTCATTATCTGAAGTATTACCAACACGTGTCAAAGGCGCACTAATTTTAATACTACTTGTCAAAGTGGAAAAACAAATACTACATTTGTTGATAAATAACAAATTTTGTAGTTTGTTGCTATGGAAGCAATATCTTTTGTATATGAGTTTGCGAAAACCATTACAAAATATAGGTATTTGTATTCGGCGAATTGTTCTACGAATACTATTCGTGTTCAAAGTTATGTTTGATAATTTTTGGTGCTGTATCACAAATAATTGATTGTTGCGCTTGACTTTTAAATAACACGTAGCACGAGTATTATTTATAAGCGCAACAATTATTCGTAATACAGCACCAAATATTGTCGACGTAACTTTGAACACTAATGGTATTATATATGAAAATAGGCATTTTGCAGTATTATTGCTGATTACAAGCAGAACTAATTCTGTGATTTAAACTGACTACAGCGCTAAAGCTCTCACTCACAAGTCTACATTGGTTATTGCAATAAGTATTTTTTTTTCTTTTAATGTCATTACATTGGTTCAATGAATGCCGTTTATATAGGTTCCTTTCTGTTAGACTTTGGATGTTTTTATTGGAAGTATGATAAAATATTTTCTCATGACCAAATAAAAAACATATTGTTTCCAGACGAACCACACTAGTGTATTATTTATTATTTATCATTTATCATTTATCATTTATCATTTATCATTTATCATTTATCACTTATCACTTATCACTTATCACTTATCACTTATCACTTATCACTTATCACTTATCACTTATCACTTATCACTTATCACTTATCACTTATCACTTATCACTTATCACTTATCATTTATCATTTATCATTTATCATTTATCATTTATCATTTATCATTTATCATTTATCATTTATCATTTATCATTTATCATTTATCATTTATCATTTATCATTTATCATTTATCATTTATCATTTATCATTTATCATTTATCATTTATCATTTATCATTTATCATTTATCATTTATCATTTATCATTTATCATTTATCATTTATCATTTATCATTTATCATTTATCATTTATCATTTATCATTTATCATTTATCATTTATCATTTATCATTTATCATTTATCATTTATCATTTATCATTTATCATTTATCATTTATCATTTATCATTTATCATTTATCATTTATCATTTATCATTTATCATTTATCATTTATCATTTATCATTTATCATTTATCATTTATCATTTATCATTTATCATTTATCATTTATCATTTATCATTTATCATTTATCATTTATCATTTATCATTTATCATTTATCATTTATCATTTATCATTTATCATTTATCATTTATCATTTATCATTTATCATTTATCATTTATCATTTATCATTTATCATTTATCATTTATCATTTATCATTTATCATTTATCATTTATCATTTATCATTTATCATTTATCATTTATCATTTATCATTTATCATTTATCATTTATCATTTATCATTTATCATTTATCATTTATCATTTATCATTTATCATTTATCATTTATCATTTATCATTTATCATTTATCATTTATCATTTATCATTTATCATTTATCATTTATCATTTATCATTTATCATTTATCATTTATCATTTATCATTTATCATTTATCATTTATCATTTATCATTTATCATTTATCATTTATCATTTATCATTTATCATTTATCATTTATCATTTATCATTTATCATTTATCATTTATCATTTATCATTTATCATTTATCATTTATCATTTATCATTTATCATTTATCATTTATCATTTATCATTTATCATTTATCATTTATCATTTATCATTTATCATTTATCATTTATCATTTATCATTTATCATTTATCATTTATCATTTATCATTTATCATTTATCATTTATCATTTATCATTTATCATTTATCATTTATCATTTATCATTTATCATTTATCATTTATCATTTATCATTTATCATTTATCATTTATCATTTATCATTTATCATTTATCATTTATCATTTATCATTTATCATTTATCATTTATCATTTATCATTTATCATTTATCATTTATCATTTATCATTTATCATTTATCATTTATCATTTATCATTTATCATTTATCATTTATCATTTATCATTTATCATTTATCATTTATCATTTATCATTTATCATTTATCATTTATCATTTATCATTTATCATTTATCATTTATCATTTATCATTTATCATTTATCATTTATCATTTATCATTTATCATTTATCATTTATCATTTATCATTTATCATTTATCATTTATCATTTATCATTTATCATTTATCATTTATCATTTATCATTTATCATTTATCATTTATCATTTATCATTTATCATTTATCATTTATCATTTATCATTTATCATTTATCATTTATCATTTATCATTTATCATTTATCATTTATCATTTATCATTTATCATTTATCATTTATCATTTATCATTTATCATTTATCATTTATCATTTATCATTTATCATTTATCATTTATCATTTATCATTTATCATTTATCATTTATCATTTATCATTTATCATTTATCATTTATCATTTATCATTTATCATTTATCATTTATCATTTATCATTTATCATTTATCATTTATCATTTATCATTTATCATTTATCATTTATCATTTATCATTTATCATTTATCATTTATCATTTATCATTTATCATTTATCATTTATCATTTATCATTTATCATTTATCATTTATCATTTATCATTTATCATTTATCATTTATCATTTATCATTTATCATTTATCATTTATCATTTATCATTTATCATTTATCATTTATCATTTATCATTTATCATTTATCATTTATCATTTATCATTTATCATTTATCATTTATCATTTATCATTTATCATTTATCATTTATCATTTATCATTTATCATTTATCATTTATCATTTATCATTTATCATTTATCATTTATCATTTATCATTTATCATTTATCATTTATCATTTATCATTTATCATTTATCATTTATCATTTATCATTTATCATTTATCATTTATCATTTATCATTTATCATTTATCATTTATCATTTATCATTTATCATTTATCATTTATCATTTATCATTTATCATTTATCATTTATCATTTATCATTTATCATTTGTCATTTGTCATTTGTCATTTGTCATTTGTCATTTGTCATTTGTCATTTGTCATTTGTCATTTGTCATTTGTCATTTGTCATTTGTCATTTGTCATTTGTCATTTGTCATTTGTCATTTGTCATTTGTCATTTGTCATTTGTCATTTGTCATTTGTCATTTGTCATTTGTCATTTGTCATTTGTCATTTGTCATTTGTCATTTGTCATTTGTCATTTGTCATTTGTCATTTGTCATTTGTCATTTGTCATTTGTCATTTGTCATTTGTCATTTGTCATTTGTCATTTGTCATTTGTCATTTGTCATTTGTCATTTGTCATTTGTCATTTGTCATTTGTCATTTGTCATTTGTCATTTGTCATTTGTCATTTGTCATTTGTCATTTGTCATTTGTCATTTGTCATTTGTCATTTGTCATTTGTCATTTGTCATTTGTCATTTGTCATTTGTCATTTGTCATTTATCATTTATCATTTATCATTTATCATTTATCATTTATCATTTATCATTTATCATTTATCATTTATCATTTATCATTTATCATTTGTCATTTGTCATTTGTCATTTGTCATTTATCATTTATCATTTGTTATTTATTATTTGTTATTTGTTATTTGTTATTTATTGTTTATTGTTTATTATTTATTGTTTATTGTTTATTGTTTATTGTTTATTGTTTATTATTTATTATTTATTATTTATTATTTATTATTTATTATTTATTATTTATTATTTATTATTTATTATTTATTATTTATTATTTATTATTTATTATTTATTATTTATTATTTATTATTTATTATTTATTATTTATTATTTATTATTTATTATTTATTATTTATTATTTATTATTTATTATTTATTATTTATTATTTATTATTTATTATTTATTATTTATTATTTATTATTTATTATTTATTATTTATTATTTATTATTTATTATTTATTATTTATTATTTATTATTTATTATTTATTATTTATTATTTATTATTTATTATTTATTATTTATTATTTATTATTTATTATTTATTATTTATTATTTATTATTTATTATTTATTATTTATTTATTATTTATTGTTTATTGTTTATTGTTTATTGTTTATTATTTATTATTTATTATTTATTATTTATTATTTATTATTTATTATTTATTATTTATTATTTATTATTTATTATTTATTATTTATTATTTATTATTTATTATTTATTATTTATTATTTATTATTTATTATTTATTATTTATTATTTATTATTTATTATTTATTTATTATTTATTATTTATTAATATTACAATCTGATAGAAAGGGGGACATCCGATTAGAGAACATATTTTTTTAAATCAGTGGTTCTCAATTTACAAACAAAAGTTATATTTTTTTAAATTGAATATGTATATTTTTTTAGGACCCATTCGATAAAGTATTTATTTCTGAATTCAACCAGAAAAATTCAGTTGAAATTTAAATAACTTTGAATTTTATTTCTAAGCAGGCTATGTGTGGAAAACAATTGATCTTAAATTAAAATGAAACAAATGTTTGTTAATAGCATTATAAAGTGTTCTATTTGATATCTGTCGTAAATAGTTCAAATTGAAAAACAGAAGTTTTTATTTTTCATACATAACTTACTGAAAAATGACTATCAAAAATAAATTTATTTAAATTTTAATTGAATATTTCTCAATATTTTTATTGTACAAAGATATAAAATTTAAAAAATATAACATTGTAACTTGAAAACCACTGGTTTAAATTTTTTTACCGGTTTCAGGATATCATTCCATTGTTTACATGTACAAAAGTAGGCTGGTAACCAAGTAATAACTGTATCTGTATGGTAATATTATTTTTCTACAGTCTATATACAAAGTAGCCATATGCGCGCTCATTTGTCAACGCAAAATGTCACTTTGCCGCTCTAGAGCGACAAAGTAGAAAAAACGCTCGCTGTCCAAATTTCTAACTATACAATGGTGAGAAATGTCACTTTTCTACATTCTTAATGAAAACATTTAGTCAGGAACTAATGGCACTGTAGTTACACATTTACCATCTTCACAACACAAGTCAATCTGACATATAACTGCTCTGTCGGTATATTACATAACCAAATAAAATGTCGTTTTGAGTTTCGTGGAAAATTGAAATCTACTCTTCGGACGTCGATTTGTGAGCGTGTCCCGAGTCGCCAACGCTGACCCGCGTCGCGACGCCGGGCGTCGGTTTTGAGTTACGTACGTGAACAGTTGTGCTGCCACCAGCAAAAGTTTGGCGTGAACGCTTACATAACCAAATAAAATGTCGTTTTGAGTTACGTGGGAAATTGAAATCAACTCATCGGAAGTCGACTTGTGAGCGTGTCCCGAGTCGCCAACGCTGATTCGCGACGCGACGCCAGGCGTCGTTTTTGAGTTACGTGGGAAATTGAAATCTACTCTTCGGAAGTCGACTTGTGAGCGTGTCCCGAGTCGCCAACGCTGATTCGCGTCGCGACGCCGGGCGTCGTTTTTGAGTTACGTCGGAAATTGAAATCTACTCTTCGGAAGTCGACTTGTGAGCGTGTCCCGAGTCGCCAACGCTGATTCGCGTCGCGACGCCGGGCGTCGTTTTTGAGTTACGTGGGAAATTGAAATCTACTCTTCGGAAGTCGACTTGTGAGCGTGTCCCAAGTCGCCAACGCTGATTCGCGTCGCGACGCGGGACGTCGTTTTTGAGTTACGTACGTGAACAGTTGTGCTGCCACCAGCAAAAGTTTGGCGTGAACGCTTCCAATGGACATCCACTTTTCCACTGCACTAGTTTAATGTACTTGAAACAAATAATTTTTTGTTATGGTGGAGGACCCCATTGTGACGACTGTAGAAAAAATCTTGTGTGTGTTTCGAGCGCAAATGGACATTGTCGATTTCGAGAGAATGCCGCGCTCCTGCGTCGCGCGTCAACAACCTCTCAATCGACAATGTCCCATTTTGCGCTCTTAATACACAAATAGCTATACCATACTGACTTGTCAAGAACGGTCTACAAAATGATAATAAAATAATAAAAATATAATGCTCTTCATTAATACATACATATAACGTTAGCCTATCGTTTTAAATACGGTCTACTTTATTCTAAAGTAATAAACATGAGGAATAAAGCACATAATTTGAATATTTATCATATTGACATATGTCAAAATAATTGTTCTGTTAACCATAGCAATCTGAAAGTAGCATTAATGAAAGAATTTCAAAAAATGGTGTTTATCAATAATGTCTTAATTTTCTGAAACCGATAAACTATTGAACAAACCACGGATGTTATTAATCGTAACAAGCCTTAGATGTCTTAAAATCCTCGCTCTACGAGCTCGGATTTCAAGCCGACATCTTCGGCAGTTATGATATACATAACATTCCTAGGCATGTTAATAGCTATTTCTTCTCCAATCGGATGTCCCCCATGGTCTTCTATAAAATTCTCTTATAGTATTTTATTGTATCTTCAATAGTATAGAAATTATTTGAGGTAGCTCGTTTAGCTGTTACTCACTGTATAAAACAACATTCACACTCGTTATGAAATGACTTTCCGGTAACGGTTTCATTTGGCGCTGCCAGCGGTCGCGGTCGGTAGTGCTGGACTGCTTCAGTGTTGTTAAATGTGCATGGTTTCATTGGCGCGGTGCGTTTCAAACCGAATACTGCCATCCGTGGAGCTGCTCCATCCCGACCGCTTCAAGAGCAGTCTGACCGCGTCCAAGCTGATGTTTCCGTTAAAAATGACGCTTAAATTTACGAAGATTAATAAAAAAATTGTCTAAATTTTAAGCCATTCATTATAATATAACAAAAAAAATCCGTCATTTCTCTTGTTTGGAACAAATCAAACGGTTCTGCTCTTCTTGCAATATTTTCTAAAATGTTATCCCGCTCTTCTTCCGCGAGCATGTAAGAAAGAAGTATATCAGAATAAATTTTCACTGATATTTAAATTGCAACTGACGACGGCCGACCGCGTTCAACGAAACCACACGGGCAGTACGGCCAAGCCGACGCTGCTGACCGCTACTACCGACCGCGGCCGCTAGCGAAACCGTACCTTTCCTTTAGTTCGTTGTATAAATAACTATAACGCACGGTTGCTACAATTATTTACGTAACATAATCAATTAGGTGATTATGGCATGGCGATGTTCGTATTCTTGCTGCTGTAGCGTTAATAGTGAAAAATAAACAATGATAAACCTTGCGAATGTTTGCCTTCAAGTAAGAGGCAACCTAATTGAATACATTTATGACTTAAAACGGGTTCTGACTAAAAAAAGCTCGCCGTAAAAAGTAAACTAGCAGCAATTTTTAAAAACCTGTGTACCTATATTTGGAAAGATGCAATCATTACACTGATTTAACGCATCTATAAAGATATTTAGTATTACTGAATTTCGAAACGCGACTTAAATACTCACCTGTTATATTTATTAATGTCATTAGGCCGATATGAAGCTGTCGCCTTGGTTTACAAATTTCAGCCACGTCCGTTATTTGCATATCGGCTGTGTGGTGATAATTTTTTTTCGTAATAACATACAGCTCTTCACGATACTGTGGTTTTTTTCTTAACGACCGACGGCCGTTATAGACACCTTTTCACTTTTTCGTTCGTGCGTAGCGTCCGCTATAATAACGACCGACGGCCTTATAGACCCATTAACACTTACGTGTTTAGTTCTATCATATATACAGTTTGGTATTAAGGAAAATAATTTTGTGAACAAAAAAAGATAATCATCCCAGAAATGTACAACGTGAACGTGAACCAACAAAAAAAATCGAAACCAGCACCTTTAAAGTATGGGCGGCGATACAATCAATCTCATTTAAATTAAAAATTGACAATGGTTGTACTTGAATTAACCCATAGATTATTTTTTATCGGTTCCAGAATATTAAGCCTATGTTTACATGCACAAAAGTAGGCTGGTAACTGAATAACTGAATCTGTACGGCAAAATATTATTACCATACTGACATGTCAAAATCAGTCTACAAAATGAACATAAAATTCTTCTGATTAATACATACTGATAATGTTAATGTATCGTTTTGAACACGGTTTATTAAATTCTAAAATAATAAACGAGGAAACGCACATATATAAAATAAATAAATAAATATATCATCACGGCTTATTACCCATTGCTGGGTGTGCCAATCTGCTTTATACGCAGATATCGGTAAAGATGATATATTTGCACCGTGTGGGCGCTTACCAGGCGTCACCTCACGGGTACTCATTGCTGGCGTGGAGAGTGCACCACAGGGGTCAATTTTGTGCCATTTAAAATGGGGTCTCGTGGCCGCGTGCCTGAGTGTCAGGTCGAGAATCTGGGGAACGGGGTTTGATCCCGACCGACGCCAAATATTTCCGAAAAAGCACATAATTTAAATATTTGTCATATTGACATATGTCAAAATAATTGTACTGTTTAGCATAGCATCCTGAAAGTAGCATTGAGAGAAATTTTTAAAGAATATATTTATTAATAATGCCTTCATTTTCTAAAACCGATAAATTATTGAACAAACCACGGATGTTATGAATCATAACGATCTCGGATTTTAAACCAATATTTGCGGCAGTTATGATTTTCATAACAATCCTAGGTATTTTAATAGCTATTATTACTTACCTTCATTCATGCACGCTTTAAACAATTGTTTTGTTAATACAAACGGCTGAATATCATCTGGTTTAATTGGTTCACTAATGATTTCTAAGAGTTGTTTTTCTACTTTGTCTGTCAGTAAACCCATTGTTTGGATGCTGGATCTATCTTTGGGTATTTTTTCATTTTTAATAAAGTTTCCGCAAGTAAACTCGTAAAAATTATTGCATGGATCTACATTAAAATTTATGTTTTTATGTAAAGTTTCAGCAGTCATATTACATCCTTTTGTTGTACATATCACTGAATTACCACCACTGGTATCATTTATGAAACTGATTTCTGTATTTCCTTCTTCCATAATAAGTTCTAAAATAGTTTCAAGTTACTTTAAATATAAAGTATGACAAATGATACTACCTGTTGTTGCAAAGCTGCTGTAATGTATAAAAACTAGGGCAATAGTTACACATATCACGAGAGCCATTGTAATTATAATTGTCTTACTCCCTTCTAATACATTTAGTTTCATTATGCTAGTTTATATGGCGATATAACTGCAGTATGAAATTATTCGCTTACGTGTTTCCAGTAATTTATCAATTTCAAAGTCATTCGCGATGTACATTACGATTATTTTAATAACTACATAATTATACTTTTTCAAAAAGTCAGTGAAGCATTATACGAATGTTTACATATATTTTTTATTTCAATGGATAGCTTTGTTGTAAATATAATTTTATTTATGTCCTTCGTTTAATATATATTTTATTGGTGAATTTAAAGTATTCCTATTTTTTTGAATATTATAATTATTTTATATTTATGTATATCGAAGACTGTTTTTAAACAGTGAATTTTTCTGTAACTATTTACCATGATTCAAATTGAAGTAAATAAATATCGAAGACAGATTTGTGAAAAATCCCAGTGAGATCATGAATTTTTCACAAATCCGTCTTCGTTAATTATAATTATTATTTTTGCTTTTTGGCCTTAAATCTGTACATACGAAATCACGCTAGAATTACTGAGAATAAAATACATGGTTGATATTTTTAAGAATGTTATTTAAATATGTTCAAAGCAGTTCCCTTCAACAACAATATATCTCACTATTCTATCCTCCTAACTATTATTTTCGAATGCTGAATGCTTTCAAAATGATCATGAATTGCATCATTAATCAGGCGAAAACCAGAAAACCTTCTACCCGGTAATAATTTTTAAGTACAAAAATAGCCAAAAGTCACATTGCCAAATCAGGCGGGTATAGCGGGTGTTTTATTACTATTTTCGTAAGTTTTCCAGAGATCCTAGAAGTGCCTTTGAGGCGAATAAATTTCCACAGATTAGTTGGATTTGATTTTATGTTCTCTTCTTTTGAACGAGTGTAGGAATTGAAGACTTCGCGTACCTGTTGTTTAATTACAACTCAACCTTATATTCATTGTGATTTAATTACTTCATTGATATCTTTCCTTATTATTGATTCCGTTACAATTACAAATTTTACATTTTTTTCAGTTCAGAAATTTATGAAAAGTTAAGTAAATTGTATAATATTGTTGGAAATATTAAGTTTAATAAAATAGAAATAAAACTAATAATTTCAATTTATCAATTGTCTCTATAGAATTTTTTTAGGTGAAAGCAACTATAAGTAAATCATAATTAAATAATAATAATAGGCCAGTCGACAAAGGGTTTATTGTGGAAATGATTGGTGGCAAGCTGGAGGAAATTTTATTCTCTTTATTGGGACCTCCAAAAAGACATACTAATTTTGCATCTTCTAGCAACTTCGGATTATGCCGTTATCTTGGATCAAAGGTGCAAAAAACGAGTTTTTGGCAATTTTCTTGAAAACAGTGGCCCATATCAACATTTTATAAGAATACAAATTTAAAGCTCGTATTTTTTGTACATAAAAGGTTTCCAACATTTTTTACCTAGGATGGACTCTCAGAGTTATTTTAATAAATAGTTAACCAGAATAACAATTTATGATAGAAATTTAAATTAGTTAAAAAAAATAAACAATAATAGGTATTTAGTACTTAATATAATAGGTTTTACTATTTATAACAGTTTACATCGTCGTGGCATCGAATGAAGTAAATTGTTTATGATTTTTAAATAATTTTTTTAACATTTTCGTACAAATTCATCCACGACTCTGACCCGGTTGAAGATACGATAACGCGGTTTGAAAATTTGAAAACAGCATGAAATTCTCCTTCACTTGATTTTTGTCGATGAGCAATTCGCGAGTTACTAACAACATGAAAATTTTTTAAAATTTATAACATCTGCAAATCGGCTTAGTTCTCATTTTTCATCAAAATTTTGACACGATTAAAGATAAACACTATTACTTATTTAATATGTGTCGATATTTTAGATGAAAAAATGAGAACTAAGCCGATTTGGAGATGTTTAAAATTTTAGAAAATGTTCGTTTAACTTGAATATCATGCTGAATTGAAATGTTCAAACCGCGTTATCGTATCTTTAACTGGATGAATTTGAAGGAGAGCGTAGGAAAAAAATTAATCAAAAATCATCATGAGAGTTCATCCTAGGTAAAAAATGTAAGAACCCTTTTATGTACAAGATATTAAGCTTTAATTTTGTATTCTTGTAAAAATTTTATACGAGCCACTGTTTTCAAGACAATAGCCAAAACTTTTTTTGCACATTTGATTAACGGGAAATTGTGCCGGATTTGTAACACTTCGATCAATGAAAATAATAAGCCATCCACTAACTACATTGCTCGCCATAAAAATGCAACACCATGAAGGAAATGAGATAAAAAGTTTTAGTCATGTATCATGTGTAGAGACATTTTTAAACGATTAGATTTTGCAGGAAACTGAATATTATATTTTCGTTTTTACTTGATGAACCGCTAAGAAAGCAATGTTTGAATTGACTATAACAGCTTTATGCTTGTATAAAATTTTGTTTCCCTGTGTGTAAAAAGTACCTTTCACGCACGGTTGTAAGAAAGAGCTTGAAAAGTACCAAACAGGCGTTGCTAGGAAACATTAAAATTGGTTAATTTAAGTAGATAATTAGGTAATAAATAATAATATAAGTAATAAAATTTATTAAGAAATATTAATATACACTGTAAATGAACGATTTTTTTTAATTAATTGAATACTAATCTAATTTTTAAGAACCTAAACATTTTTTTAACATATATTCTAACCTAATTTTTAATATTAAATATAGAATTTGTACAATTATAGAAGAGTAATCCACTTCTGTCTGAGATTCTCCCAAGTGTTTAAGATACATTTTGTACAGTATTATATAAGAAAGAGCACTAACATTTCAGTTGTAGGAAAAATATTGTATGCAAATAATAAAATAATGTTTTTGTCTCGTGCTACAAACATAGCACTCGACCAAAAAAGTGCAACTTTACACACTTGTTGCATAAATAACTATTGGAAAAAGAGATACAGAGTATGCGTATTTGTTTCGGGATCTATTAAAGATATCAATGTCTAAGAATATATCTAGGTCTGTATTGTATTCGATTTTGCATGTTTTCTCTATTACACTAAAAAAAGTTAAAATACTTAGCTTATCTTTGAATGAAAATTTGACTGTGGAATATAAAAAAAATTAAAATTTCAACACAGCACATATTCGTACATAGATTGTCACCACCAAAAGTGAGTATTAAACTATCACTTTTATTTTGGGTTGGGCCAGTCAGACGGGTCATGGGTAATTATTCCGTATATGACAAAAAAGCTTATGAAATCAATTTATTCAATTAATCACTTATTACAATCAGGTTTAAATTAAATCAGAATAATTTTCATTTTTCTCAAATATTTTCTAATATTAGGTCATTACGTATGGATATCGTTGAATTCAGAAAAAAATACTGAATTGAATAATTAGTTGAACTTTTTATACTCATAAAAATCTAAAATATACAATATTATCTGTAGTATCACTATAACTAAAAGTAATATTTTGCCATTTCAACAGTTTTTAATATAATAGACGAAAACAAAATAAAACTTATTAAAGAATAAAAATTAAAAACAAAAACAATAGCTAATAAAAACTGGAGTTCTGTATCCAACAGCGCATACCTACCGAAAAAAAATATGTGTGCAATGATAGTACAATAGTGTACGCATAAGTAATTCTTTAAAACACGTATGACGAGTTTCAAAGCACAACGTGAAGCGGAGTTCTTTTAACGGCACTAGTGCTTTAAAGGCACGTAAGTGTGCCATACGTTATTTTTATTATACGTACATATTTTTCTGTCAAAATAAAAAACTCAAAAATAATAATTGTACAATTAACTTTTATGTATTTGAAACAAAAAGAAATAAATAAAAAATGATTTTGTTGTTGCTTAAATCAAGGTGTGTTTTATAATGTTCAGTTTTCGCACGCTTTTAGTATATTAACAAGGATTTTCATGCAGGTTGCAGGTATAATAAAAAAGAATTATATTCATCTGTTAAAAATTAAATTGCAAAATAAAATTATGAAGTAATATAATCAATAAAATTAATAAACTATGCTACTTGAATTGTTTGTATTCGATTATGATATTATGAATCGTATGGTTGTTGTATACAGGTAACCAGAGGAGGAATTCTACATTCACAATCAATTTTCGGGCTTCCAGGAGAAAGTTTCAACAGAAGTTTGTCTCCAATGTTCAGCTGCTCGTTTCCATATTGGCATTTTTGTTCTGTAATAATAAACTCCATATTAATTACTTACATTTTAAATCAAATTTCCAAAGTACATTTACGTACAGAATGTCCCACGAAATAATGTCAATACTTAAAAACCATTTATTCAGTCAACAATTTTAAGCCAAGTTTTAAGCAAAACATTCCAATAAACTTATGCTGGATCTCGTCTTCTAAAGGAGTACCTGTAGTGAATATTTTGGTCTCTAATTTGAAAACGGTTGCAGATAAAGTTTTGAAACTTTGTATACAAATAAGTGGGTTATCATTGGGATCTCGAAAAGTGTAAGAGTTACGAGGTCGCTTAAATGGGCAATGTTGTGCAGTTTTAAGTGCTGATTCAGATACGGAGAAAAATTAAAATTGTCAAATAACTCCATAATTATAAAAGATATAAAAAAATATTTCATATTAAAGTTACGTGATTTGATTGAGACAAACTTAATAATGATGCCAGAATAAAATTCAAGATGGCGGTTTCCAAGATAGTACAAAGCAACTTCCTTATTTTAAATGGAAAACATATTTGATTCTGATTTTAAAAAAAAATTTTTTTCTCTTTCCAATTGTATAAGTGTTATATAAATAAATAAATATATCATCACGCCATATTACCCATTGCTGGGTGTTCCAATCTGCTTTGTACACAGATTTCGGTAATGATGACATATTTGTACCGTGTGGGCATTTACCAGGCGTCACCTCATGGGCACTCATTGCTGGCCTGGAGAGTACACCACATGGGTCAATTTTGTGCCATTTATAATTCGAAATATGTATTTGGCGTCGGTCGGAATCGTACCTGGGTCCCCAGATTCGCGACCAAACGCTCAGGCACGCGGTCACGCCACCCCATATATTGTGTTTTAAATTTGTTTTACCCCCAAAATCTTAGATTTTTCGTGATACACCTTATTATTTTGAAAGTATCTGTAATATTTATCTTATATTATTAATTTTACTTACATATATTATTTTTATGTCTACGTAAACGAAAAGTGAAATTTTACGTACTTATTGTCGGACGAAAAATGACACTTTTCAGAAGGTTATCACTTTTCGTCCGCAAACCTTTTCGTCCACAAAACTTTTTTAGTACGCTAAACCATCATTTTTCGTCCGCAAACCTTTTACGTCCACTATTTAATATTATTGTAATTGTGTGTACTACCCTTCTAGATCTACTATTAGTAAGGTAGACAGAAAAATGTAATATGGATCTCGGCAAAAAATGCATATTATAACCTCGCTTGTTTGCTCAAGCTATATGATTTTTTTTCCTAGGTACATAAATAACTATTATTGTAACTAAAAATATTTTAGTTAATAAAAATTATTTGTTTCCGATTTATTTGAAATATATTTATTATTTTAACATTTTTGTTAAATTGTGGAAATGTAAATGTAGCACTAAAGATATATTTACACATTACATGTATTATGTACCTAGTGTTCCATTTTCTTTAAAAAAATCTGATGTGGACACCACACGACTTCCTTGTACGCAAGACCAATATGAAGATGAAGTATAGACCCAATTATAAAATTGCACGTGTTTGACGTAATTTGACAATAACATCTATTTTTTATTTTTTTGTTATTTTTTGTCCTAATCCATAGCAAGCTTCACTACAAAAACCAAAAAGTATATAATTTTTAAATTTACATATCTCGCTTATACAAAGGGCTAATTTAATAATACTTGATGTGCTAGACGCAAAATTTAATTCTCTAAAACTCTTATTTAAAGCATTTATTTCTAAAATCAAAATGAAACCATTTTATTCAAGAAAAACTGTTAACAACTTCAGGTAATATATCACTTCCGGTTAGCCTGTTTTAACCAAAATCTGATATGTTATTCCAATTGATATAAAAGTCATATACCAAATTTGAAACGTTTTGGATTATATTTTAATATAGTTTTTCAATAAAATCTATTATAGGCTTCAAATAAAGTACCATTTCTGGAAATTATGTAATGACCAAAAAGGGAGGTGCACAACTTGATGTTATAGAAGTCCTAAATACAAAATTTCAACTTTCTACGGCTTACCGTTTTTGAGTTATGCGAGATACGTACGTACGTACAGACGTCACGACGAAATTAGTCAGAATGTATTCAGGGATGGCCAAAATGGATATTTCCGTTGAAATCTGGAAACCGAAATTTTTCGCGAATACAATACTTCCTTTACTTTGTACAAGGAAGTAAAAAAGAATCAAATGTGTGTTCCGGCACCTTATTTCTACAAAAAGCACTGGTTTCAATAATAACTTTTTTTATATCAAGATACTTGATTGAAATACAATACGTTATATTAAAAATATGGAATCAAAATTAAATATGAAGCAAGATAAGTCAAATAACATCCTATTTTGGAAAACTAATTAAATTTTTGACAAAAATTTTCATGAGTCAGCACTTAAAACTGCAAAACATTGAACATTTTACCGACCTCTTAGCTCTTATAGTTTCTGAGATTCCACTTAATTTGGGACAACTCTATACAGGCTGTTTCTATAAGCTTGCTCATTATTGGTAACTTCTTTAATTGAAGAGGTACGAGGTTATTAAATGAACAAAATTAGGCCATTTTAAATAAGAAAATTGGTGATGATAGCAAAAAAAATTGTATCAGCGGTTCCCAAAGTATGGGACAAAATACAGGATGTATCAGGACTAGTATAAAAAAATTAGCTTATTCCTGAGATTATTTTGAGCAAAAAAAGTTATACGAGGATATGTCCGGAAACTTTTTATTACAGAGTTGCAGCCCTTAAAAAGTGCACCTCATCAAACACATTTTTATTAATAACTCTGGCACTAAAATTATAAGAACATTTTTTTTTAATTCAAATTTTTCGTAACAATCCTTGATTGACTTTTGAAGAGTAGTAATGATATTTTTACTTTATTCTTGATAGTCCTCATTTTTTGAAATTAGCAGTAATTTTTGATCATAATATGTATTAAATAATATAAACTATAAAGTAAATAATGTAACTTACTAATTGTTTGCGAAAACTTATTTATATATAATCGTCACTTCTTAAGAGAGCCATGATTTTGAGTTTTAAAATATTAGATTTTTGTAGTTTTGTATCATTATTTAACTATTGTTTATATCAATAATAAAATTTATTATGAAAAGGATTAGATCATTGCTAATTTTAATAAATTCGTATAAAAAATCACCAGTGTGACCGGAAATTGTTTGACCCTGTATTTCTGATCACGTAGAGAAAGTAACCTATCAAAACAAACTTACACTGATACTTATCCTAAGACAATTATCACTTATGTCACTAAGTTGCTAAGTAACAAACACTTTTTGACAGATAATTAAAGATTGTTTTAATTTGAAAATGTCGTCACGCTGAACATATTCATAGTTACTGCTGACATCTATTGGGTGATTTTATAACTATAAAAAATCTGCTACATACAAATTCTTCGTAAATTCAATTAATATTGCAAAAAAAATTCTCACCGAATATCCCTCGATCATTGATAAATACTTATAATTTTATCACAACTTCCTCAAGCACGTTGCTTGGTAACACCCCTCCGCCTTCGGCGTCGGGTGGTTACCAAGCAACGCGCTTTCGGTAAAATTATTTCGTAATTATCAATGTCCTCGGGATATTATAGCTGAAAACAGTACCAATATTTTATTGAATGTCAATAATAGTACATTTTTTGTTCAAAATTGAGGGAATTTTAAGCGAAGCAAAAAAAGATAAAATCTTATAAAAAAAATTTTCCTTCGTTTTTACCTCGATCCCTTTTCAGTTATCAATCAGGGAGTATTATAAAAATTATTCAAAAAAAAGTCAAAATAATATTCTTATGATGTAGCAAATATACCAAGTTTCATAATTTTATCTATAACCGTTTTCAAAATTCAGACCAGATTATAAGTATACGTCTAGGAAGAGGAGATCGGACATAATATGTTTATTAAAACTTTTTACATAAACTTGTTTAAATATGGGATTTAAATATTGACATTTTTTCGTGGAACATTCTGTATAATGCCTGCAAACAAATTCTGTAAAATTTACAAGTTTCCATAAGTTGTCTATTGTCTGCCTTTTTAGAAACTAGTGTAAATAAGTACAGGTACGTCATCATTTTCCAATGTACCAAGTCGTAGTTATGGTTCTAATTGACACCGTGTTAACAATGGTTTTATAACCGCATTCTGGCTATTATCCATACTAACTTCTAATTTCTAACATGATTATTATTTTATATAAAAATATATTGCGTAGTATCTTACCAGATGTAATTCCTTTTGGATTACGAATGACTTTTTCGTCCTCGGAATCTAAAAAAGATAAAATAAATATAAAATCTGCGTAAAAATAATACAGGACCAATGGCCAGATGCACCAATATTTACTTGTGAATTTCAAATTAAAATATTGGCGCAACAGGCCACAAATTTTTATTTAAATAAATAATTTTAGAGATAACCTTCCTATGGTAACAACATTTGTTTTGACGTTTGAGGTTAGGTTCATTACTTGCGATAACCGACAACTGTCATAGCATAGCAAGCACAGACAAGTACATGAACATTAAAGTAAACATACATTGTTATGTTAATTATTTGTTATTATACGCAGCGTTAAAGTGTGCAGGTAATAAATAATTTAATTTTTTTGTTAATTTATCTAATATATCTTTTGTGCAATATAAAAATAAATCTACACATATCACACAAGTTGTTTTATTTTCAAATATAATTAATATTCAAGGTATTCTGAATCTGTAACTCAAATGTTGTCCATTAATATAATTAATTTATTTTTACTATATGGGTATTTCTTTAAATAATTGATATTTTTAAACATTAAAAAGCAATGAACAGGTTATGATTAAAAAAATATTTTTATTCATAACCTGTTTCATTGCTTTTTAATATTCAAAAATATTAATTATATCCACGAAATACCCAAATAGTAAAAATAAATTAATCATATTAATTGATAACATATAATATATAAGTCAGAGAATATCTTAATTATTAATTATATTTGAAACTAAAACAACTTGTATGATGTGTATATTTTTTTTATATTGCACAAAAGCTGTATTAGATAAATTAAGAAAACAGTTTAAATAATTTATTACCTGCACACTTTAACGCCGTAACTTACATATATGTTATCGATTAATGTGATTAATTTATTTTTACTATTTGGGTATTTCGTGAAAATAATTAATATTTTTAAATATTAAAAAGCAATGAAACAGGTTAAGAATAAAAATATTTTTTAATCATTTGATCATTTATCCATATACCGTGTGTCTATCTTAAAGGTGTACATAGGAGATTAACATGGGAAATCAGTTTTTTGCAATTTCCTTCTCGCCTAATTATTTTAAGCAAAAACGCGTCAAATAAAAGTTTTAGGGCATATAATTCTCCATCTAAATCAATAAACAGAATTATCTTTACAAGCTTTGTAACGACAGAAATTAATTATGAAAATGTCGAAAATTACGTTAAAAATATCGACAGCCATGGAATTGAACAAAAAATAAATAAATGCTTGACGTTTTATCTGTCACAACGTAAGTTAACTTATTTGACGTTTCTGACAATTTGATAAAACGTCAAGCATTTATTTATTTTTTGTTCAATTCCATGGCTGTCGATATTATCAACGTAATTTTCGACATTTTCATAATTAATTTCTGTCGTTACAAAGCATGTAAAAGTAATTCTGTTTATTGATTTAGATGCAGAATTTTATGCCCTAAAACTTTTATTTGACGCGTTTTTGCTTAAAATAATTAGGCGAGCACGAAATTGTAAAAAACTGATTTCCCATGTTAATCTCCTATGTACACCTTTAAGACAGACACACGGTATATGAGTATAACACAGTAATGATTAAAAATATTTTTATTTATAACTTGTTTCATTGCTTTTTAATATTTAAAAATATTCATTATTTTCACGATATATCAAAATAGTAAAAATTAAAGAATAAATTTAAAATCCGCGCGCTTTTCATATGAAGAGGGACGGGAGGGGGCATGTTGCGTAACATTAGTTTGCCAGGAGGACACGGGTCGCAGCACTATCTTGTTGCCTTATCTCTACCATTGACTTTCGCTTCTTGTTAGTATTAGTGTTCTGTGTTTAGCATATTCAGTAAAAAGGTTTGCACAGATTACTTGCACTAGCACAAATCAATGCCATAAAAATAGTTTCTTTCCCGTAGTTCATATAGGAAAACGGAATACATTATGGTAGTCCTTGCATGATAAGTATTGTGTTGAAAACTTACAGCAATTCCATTGGATTGGACATTTTCCGTTTGTGCCATAAAATACGGGTGCACATCTGTTGCGTACATTGTGAGAATTAATGAGTTCAATTCCGCAAGAGAATTTTCTACAGAAAGGTTCTTCCAACTTTCCTTTGAAGTTTGGTCCGCACACACAGCTCAAGCTATTATCAGCATCCTCCCATCGTTGTCCATCGTAATAAGTTTTTCCGTTAACTTGACATTTTGCAACATTGTCGAATGGAGCTGGAAAATTAAATTAAACTATATTATAAGTAAACACTAATCAAATATTAAATAAAAATACAATATTGTTATTAATAATATATCGTCACAGCTTATTACCCATTTCTGGATATGCCAATCTGCTTTTGTTTGCAGATTTTGGTAATAATGATATACTTGTATACAGGCTGTCCGGATTTCGAGGTTCACCATTGGAATCTCGGAAACTATAAGATATACGACTTCGGTTAAATGGGACATGTGGAGCACCTTTGGGGGGCCATGTTATATTTTTAACAAAAATTGTCATAGGTTACTAGAAAATGGCGGATACTTCTAAACTATCAGTAATCGAGAAAAATGTTTCATATAAAAAAGTTAGATATTTTTATTGTCTATGCAGTGGCGTATTTTTTTATCTGTAAGTTTTTGAGATATAATACAAATTTACATTTTTAAATGGAAGCAATATTTGATTTTTACTCTAAAGAAATACTTATTTTTTTCTCTTTCGATTGCTGTAAGTGTGTTTTTGTATTAAATAATTTTTTAGATCATTAAAAATATAGAGTGAAAATTAAATTATGAAACGGGGTAGTTATGAAATAAGTTAATTAAGTAATATAAAATACTATTTTAAAAAATTAATGAAATTAATGACAAAAAAATAATTTCATGAGAAATAACGAAAAAGCTAATATTTTAAATAAAATAAATCTGAAACACAATAATGCTTATACCAATCGAAAGAGAAAAAAAGTTTTATTTTAGAGTAAAAATTAAATTGGTTCCATTTTAAAAAGTCTGGTGTGGCCAACACTATACCTCCCGCCATTTACCGTCCGAGTCATAAAAAGATTAAGCTAATCCTTAGCGGAAGGTAAAAATTTAAATTCGTGTTATATGTCGAAAATTTACATATACAAATAGTTCCAGTGCAACTTTGCATATGAAACATTTTTCTCGATTACTGATAGTTTAGAAGTAATTTCAAAATGAAAATAACGACCAAATTCAGTTTCCGCCATTTTCTAGTAACCCATGCGAATTTTTATCAAAACAAAAGCACATCTAATATAGCCCCCCCAAAGGCGCACCACATGTCCCTTTCAACCGAAGTCGTATCCCCAACAGTTTCCGAGTTCCCAATGGTGGCTTTCAAAATCCTGACACCCGTAGGGGTGTTTTTTAAACTTTGATAGTCTTAAACATACAGTTTTAACGTCTAGTTATAATATAAAGGACCCATGTTCTAATTTGTTGCCATGGTACAAGACCCCATTGTCATTTGACTTGCTGGTAAATAATGTTTTTCAACAAAAAAATTCCTGAGATCAATTTTCTTACAATTTATTATCCCTGTGGTCAGTTTTCTTCTATTAATTTTCGCCGCTTACCTTTTCCAACCGGACTCACCGAGCCACAGTACTGCCGGTTGGATTTCAGCCATTGCTATATTTGTTTAAAAATGTATTAGTGGCCAGCTTATAGCATTCGAGTGAGATAAATATTAGTATAAAAAAATATATGTAGCTGTGTTTATTTTTCACAACAGATCACCAATTGGCGATCGGGATTCGGACGCACGGGACATAGTTCAGATGATGTCAGAACGAGATAGGAGATGTGCATTACACGTTCGTCCACGATGCTATCTTCGCTATTAATTCAGTGACGATTAATGCTCTATGCGAGAAATTTTCCGGTGATATTTTAGTTTCAATAATTTTTTCCACGCTATTTTCTTGTGATTAATTTTGCAGCTTTCTAATGCGGCAACTGATATCGTCCATACAGGGCCCGGTATTTGAGATACCTGTATAACATTTTTTTTTTCATATTACTTACGACAAACACTTTTTGTAGAACAACAATTATTTAATTCATATCCTCGGTAACATCCAGGTTTCAAGAGATTTCCTCCACCGAAAAATTCAGGGCAGTCGATATGGGCGCAGGTAAATTCTTTCCTGAAATTCATAAAAAAAACAGTTATATTTTTATGCTATTTAAAACTGATTAAAAAATTTAACTTAATTCTTGCGCTAGGCTTAGAGGTTATAGTTTCAATGAACAAGTTAGAATGGGACCGTGTTCAAAAAATTAAAGTCCCGAAGAGGCGTGGCGGACTAATTAAATCACGATGAGGCGTGATTTAGTAACGCGAGACCGTTGTGGAACACTTTAGTTAGCTTGGTATATTTCTCTAAAAACAACAACAAAAACCTATACCTAACCCACAAAACTCGACCTTAGTTTTCCAAGCATGTATTTTGTATGTTAAGTTAGATATTCGGGACTTTAATTTTCTGAACACGACCTCGTGGTCGGAACTGCAGACACTGTCGGTGATATTTTATTCCCTGTGCATGTCAATTTCCCTAAAATATGTTCTCCACAATTTACCAGTTATTTACATGAGTCAGGAAAATGATACATTACTGACGAGGAGCCACATTGAAATACGAGGCTCTTCGTTTAGAGTATTTTACGGCTCCAAGTCAAGTACAGACATTTTACTGACGAGTCATGTATTAAATTTTTACTGTCAGTTTTTTATTATTCATTTGCAATGTCTTGCAAAACAAATAATTGCGATGAGGTTCCTTTAGACTTTAGACATGCTGGGATTAATATATCTAATGTACAAAACATAATTATAAATATTTAACAAACTTTTTAAGAAAAAGTTTAAATATTTTCGTGACTAGTCAGGGAAATGCAAGTTTCGCGCCGCTTGCTGTTTGTCTGTGATTCTACGAATTGCGTTGATATATAAATTTGAGCTTTTATGTTGGACTGATAGATGGTGCTTAGTGAGAACCACAGAAATAAAAGAATCAGAATAAGCCGATAGTTACTAGGAGCCCTAATAATGGCGCAAGTAAAAAATTGCGGGAGTTACAAATATTTAAAATTATGAATAATATTGGTTTTTTATATACAGCGCCATAAAATATGATGTATTGTTTATAATATTTGATTTGAATGTACAAAACATTTTGTAAATATCAATTAAGTATGTTTATTAAAAATACATTAGTATATACATATTTATAGTATAAATAATATAGATCACAGTGTATTTGCCATTATTTTTATAATAAAATTTATTTTATATTATACAATGACAGTATTTATAGATTCAATACAATGAATCTAAATATAATATCACTCTGAAAATTTACAAAATATCTAAATACGGGCAAACCTATTTTAATGTCCAACGAAAAAGTTCCTGACTGGGATATTTAGATTAGACAGAATGGCTTTTAAACTAAGCGCCGGCTTTTCAATCACCGGTTAGTTCCAATGATAATGATAAATTAACCATGATTACTTTCTCGATTAAATTAATCACGATTAATTTAATTAATGCTTAAGGCCCGGTATTTTCATCTCCGGTTAAATAGTCTGTTCACTTAGCTGTCGGTTATAAGAACAATATGGCACCGAAAAATTGACACATGTATAATTTTTACAACTTATGCTATAATAATGATGTTTTATTTTTCTTTTAACTGGCAGGTAACAAACTGTTTAACCGGGGTTGAAAATATCGGGCCTTAATCAGTGATTGATAAACCGGCGCTTAGTCTAAAGGCCAATCTGTCTATTCTAAATATTTCAGTCAGCAATTTTTTTATATTATATTTACATTCATTGTATTGTATCTATATATACTGTCATTGTATTATATAAAATAAACTTTATTACAAAAATAATGGCAAATACACTGACCTATTTTATTTATACTATAAACATTTATATACTCCCGCAATTTTTTACTTGCGCCATCTATTAGTGCTACTAATAACTATGAGCTTATTCAGATGCTCTTTTATTTCTGTGGTTCTCCCTAAGCACCATCTATCAGTCCAACATAGAAGCTCAAATTTATATATCAGCACACGCCACGCCGTACATACAAAAATTATTTTGTGATAAAAATTTTCATGTGTTAATATATATATTTTTTACCTACGATTTATTTTTATTTCACTGATATATAATTTTTATGCAGCAGATTTATATATTTTATCGTGAAATATTTATTTTAAAATATATATTTGTGGGAACGGCGTGCCATAGTCCACCTATAAAAAATATTGATAGAAAATCTTTGTCGTCATATAATTGGAACAAATCAATTCTGTTATATATTTGTCGCATGATTCTAACATTATCGACAAAATCAACTTCGTCCACATTATCCACGACGTTAACGTCGTCAAATTTAGGGACAGCCTGTTGAAACGAATACAAACATATAAACACTGACAAACACAATGACAGCTTTGATATGTTTTACGCTGTTGCCAAGGGAATTTGTGACATAAGTTCGCATTGAAATTTACTGGTGCACCGCAATTGGGATAAGACCTACTTACAATAATTAAGCAGCACTTCAATAATCAACAATTTAGGTCACTGTGAAGAAACCGGGCATAAAATACTTGTTATTATATACAGTAAAGTTTAAACATATATTTTTTCTTCAAGCGTATTATAATACTCATATTTTGCTACTGTACACACATTATAGAAGATACTCATTGTCTTACTATTACAAAAATGTTGTTGTACTAGTAAAAAAAATGTTATCTTCTTAGTTCACCGCTGGAGTTGGCAGTCGACACAGAAACACAGATCATATTGAAAATAGAAACTACAATTAAAAAAATCCAAAAATATCTAAAAATTCTTTAAAACACTTGAAGAATAAATAGTATATGTCATTCCGAGTAGGACGCCCTTTTTGTGTTTTCCCAGCTTGCTTGACCTCGGGTGGTTTCAACACAAAAAGCCCGCTTTCTTATCCTTATAACATAAACATCATTCCAGTAAGAAGACAGCACAGGGCTTCTAAAACTTGGGCTCTGATTGGTCAAAATCGCGGGCAAGTTTACATAGAACAATTTTTGCATCATCTCTTTCTCTGGAATTGCATAAGCATACAAATTTATAATGTACGGTAACGTAAATTTACATTTTTTAACAATAATACAACGTAATATATATATATATATATATATATATATATATATATATATATATATATATATATATAAACGAAAATTATTAGATTCAGCAAATATTGATATGCAATTAAGCAAAATGTCAAAGTAAAGTTAAAAGAATTTCATTACTTTTACTTTCAAGTAAATTTTTGTTCGTACGCCGATGTACAAATAAGATATGAGATATTCATCTGTCAATTCTTGGTAACATTAGATTTTGTGTTGATTATATTTGTTGTTTGGTGGTAAATTCCTACTTTGTATTAGCCTCTACAAAAGAACATTACTGTAACGATATAGTCTTATTAAGATGTAGTTTTTGAAAATAATATAATTCGTAAAACTGCTATTTTCTTTATTAATAACTATTTTTCTACACTTTTTCAATTGAATTGCATGAAATATTAATATTTTTTTTAGTAATAATGAAACTAATTAATTAAAATAACACCTTTTTGTTGTATTTATCTCTATTCATAATTAAATATCACTAGATTCAAATTTAACGCCTAATTTTGTAACTAAAATTTACGTTTTCTATACCGTAAATAAGTCTTCTGGTTAGTGTCTTCTTCACTGGAATACAGTTTAATATACTATTACATCAATACAGGATACTGCGTAGATAGAAAAGTCTATCAAAAATATTCTATGATTTTATTGTCAAGGAAAGGAAGGAAAGTTGACATTGCTGTTATTAATTTAAATGACGTACAATATTTATAAATTATTTAATGGTATGTTGTTGTTTAATGGGAGGTCCATTGTACTTCCCCTATACTCAAGGTCCCTTAGGTAAGTCCTGCCGCCTCCACGAATGTGGCGAGCCTATTGTAAGAGATCGTCTGGATTTCATGAGGCTCTGGAAAGAGGACTTCCATGTGCCTTCTTCCGGTGGCAACTAGTGCTGCACATTCACACAGTACCTATATGTTCCGTCGACTCTTCGTCGAGACCGCACCTTCTGCACGAATCATCATTGGCTATGCCGATCGTCTTTAGATATTTAAAGGTATAAATATAAAGATTTTATTTTGATATTGTCTAGTAAATTGGATTCTGGGGATCTTAAAACGTGGTCGTTTACCAAAATGTAGTTATGCGATTTTTAGTACGATCTCTGTGCCTCCATCACCAAGGGCTTATTTGTCACTGAAGCTAATCCTTCATTGGACCTTTGGTTACATGTTACCGCTGTTGTAAATAAAATGTAAAGTGTATTATAATAGTTATAACAAATGTATTTGAATTTATATCTTTAAATAATTTATAAATATTGTAGTACACTTTTTTTTTGTTTAATTTAATAACAGCAATATCACCTTTTCTTCTTTCCTTGGCAACAAAATCATGGTTAGAATGCTTTTGATAAATTTTTCTGTTGACACATTATTCGGTATTGATATAAAATATATTTTTAAACTTTACTGTATATAAAGATCCATACATTTGTAATATTATTACATTGTACTTTGACAGTACATAATAAATTCATTTCATTTTAATTTTTTTGACATTTCCACAATTTTTACAACATCTATTAATATTCCGAAGAACTATTAATAAATTTCTACTGAATAAAACATTTTTCTTAGCAATTTATTCTTTGGAGTGTACTGTTTAATTTGGGAACGCGCGTATTAGGTATTTGAAAAAGGCAAGAAATGAACGTTTTGATACGCGCAAACTTCGTGGGCAAGATTTGAACGTTCTGAAACTGAACGAAGCGAGAATAGAACGGGGCAATGCATGAACATTCTGGCAATGCGCATGTTACTAAATGAATGTTATGATGCGCGCCAACTTCATGGGCAAGATTTGAACGTTCTGAAACTGAACGAAGCAAGAAATGAATGGGGCGATGTAAGGGCATTCGGACGCTGCGTGTGTTCCCAATTTAAATGTGTAGAAATAATTAGAAAATTTGTAGAATTTCCAGGATTATTGTTTGTATAACAAATAAAATGGTTACTGAGTAAATAACAGTTAAAATGGTGGGAGCGTGCGAGCTTGGTAATAAACATATCTCGGAGAGACGTGGAATCGGAACCAACCAACAGAAAAATTTAATTTTTAATTCTCAAAATCATTTTTATTAATATGTTTTTAATCTTTTATTGACTTTTAATAAAATATAAACAATATTTCCAACATAAATTATAGTTTTTAAAATCACAATCACACTGACTACAGCATCCAGTTAAATAATTACAATAAGTACACATAATTTAAAAAAAACGAAAATTAAAATAAATAATAAAAATTATTTTGAGAAATAAAAATTAAATTCACTTCTGGCTGGTTCCGAACCCAAATTTGTCCGAGTTTTATTTATTAATAAGCGCACACGCTACCACTATGCTATTTAAACTATTACTTAGTAACTTTTTTTTTCGGAATCTGAATAACAATCCTGGAAATTGTGCAAATATCCTTAATTTTTTCTAATATAACACATTCAAATTAACTAATTCGAACTGTAGTTCATAGAATTTGTATCCTCCAATAAGTATACAAAATTTCAACTTAATACCTATATTGCACTGAGAAGATACTATTCAAAATTAACTGATTTTACAATTCTGTGTTGATCTGCCCAAGACACCCGGTATAGAATTTTAGTTGCACTTTCGACTAACGGAACACGGAACGGTGCTTAATTTTTTTCATCGCTGTTGGATTTTGAGTTATAATGATGTCAAAATTGTTCAATTTATATTATGTATATAAGCTATATTGAAAAGTTTAAAGTTTATACTACGGAATAGAGAAATATTTTAGCTTTATAATACAATATATAGTTTAGCTTTCATTTGCTTCATTTCCACAATCATTGTTCTTGCTCTCCTATAAATTTATAATAAATGTCGTATTTTTCTTTATTGAAACAAATTAATAGACATCAATTACTATACATAGCAGGAAAACTTTTCAATGGTGTAAGTTTCCACAATGGGTCCATATAAAAATTATAACTTTGTGTCCATCTCAGACGCGAAATGTAACAGTGATAAAAAATTTGAGCATCGTCGTTCGAAAGAAAATTTTATTCTTTTAGAAGTTATAAAAAAACAGCAAAATTTTATATTTACTTATTAACCTACGCATTTTTGTAGTATTAATTTCAAATATAGAAAGTTATCATTAATATATAATTAACCATTTTATTAATATATATATATATATATATATATATATATATATATATATATATATATATATATATATATATATATATATATATATATATATAGAAGTAATTTAAATAGTTGGCTGCTATGTCACTATTTAATATCTGATAATGACAATGTGACGGATGTTTACGTTGTTTGGCTTGTTCATTTAGTAAACATTACCTTCAGCTATCAATGTTTATTGTACCGAAACATTCCAGGGTATAAAAAAGGAAATAAAAAAGTGTCAAGTTTTTTGTATATCCATGATTGAATTTGCATAATAAATATACAAAAACAACAGATAAACCTATGTAGAATAAACAACTACTACTTCTGTCCCATATAGTAGTTGCCACATTTAGTAATTTTATTTTCACGATCGTCCAGAAAATGAGCTGTTTCTGATTACTTTTTAGAATGGTAAATCCTTCTTTACTGAGCTAGCTCGAAAAATTATCTATACGGGATCGTAGAGTAATTTTCCGATCCCTACATGCATGTTTCCAGGGCGCTCAGTTGTTATCTTTAATTTATTTCATATTTTCTCGCAATAAAAAATGTTGTTCAACATTATAAATTACAAGTTATACAGGATGTCGACACTAAGGTGTGAACATAGGGATTTTAGTTTTTTGCAGTTTCCTGCTCTCCTATACATTTTACGGCAAAAACTATAGAGTGCTAAGATGTTCAGAATTGAAAGTCATATACAAAACTATTTTACATATTTTATTATGCTTCTAGTTTCTTCACAACTTTAAAAAGGAATTTCAAAATTTCGGTTTATTAATCGCAATATCCATGACACTTGTTCCATTTTTTCTAGTTTTCATAAATTATTTATAAATGTAAAACGTCAATCTGGCTTATGGAAAAGAAAAAAATTAAATAATGAATGTTTATTCGAATGGGCCAAATTCAGTACTCTTCTCTAGTATAACTATGGAAATGTAGCTTGCAATTTTTCTTATTAATGCTTCAATGCATTTGTCTCTATGTTGTTATTTTTAGATATAGTTCTTTAGTTAAAGAAGAGTGCTGAATCCTACGTCCAATGACTTTTTGTTATTATTTTAAATCGCAAAATGTTAGCTATATTGACACAAGTGCTAATATGAGATTTCATATTGCAACGAGCGTCATTATGAAAAAACAAAACAATTTTGTATCCTTGGAGTAAATTTATTTAGATTGGATAGTGATATAAATTTGTGACACGATGACATGAATAGGTACGCTGGACAAAGAAACATATACAGCAGTGTTCTCTTATAACGAACCCAACTTATAACTATCTCTTGCTTACATTGAGGTCCCTACTATAGTATAGGACCTCAATGCTTGCTTATAACGAACGAAAGGCATGAAAGAAACGGCCATAAGTTCATATAACATATAAAGAATAATGTTTTTATAAATTTTTCGCATAATACCTGCATATAACGAACAATATTTTTTTATTGATTTTTCGCTTATACAGAACGGGCACTCAGCAGTTTCCGTGAACCTTCGAAACAGCTGATAAAGGTGCACCGTGCGGTGTGAAGTTGTTACACCATTAAACAAAAATTTAAAATTAAAATAAATATCTATATTAAAGCATATTTTGAAAATATAATACCTATTTAGATTAAAAATTTCATGGAAAATAATTTGTTGACTACGATTTATAACTAGAAAATTTTTAATTGTTTGTGATCAATGACCCCATATCAACTCTAGAAAAACTAGAAGGTTTATTTCATTATATGCGATAAAATATTATATTAGGAGTATAGAAGTTATAAATATTTCACTTCATTTCAATAGTAAATTACTGCTCTTTTCTTTAATCAATATATTTCTTTCAAATTTCTTCAAAGTAAAGTATCACTTCCGGTCGATCGTTTGTAAACAAAATCTAATTTGTTCCAATAAATAGAAAAGTCTGCAATACCAAATTTTGGATCATATTTTATTTAGTTTTTCCGGAAAAATTTGTTAAGAGCTCCAAATTAAGTACCACTTCCGGTTTATCATACAGGTATAGACAAAATCTAATATTGTTTCAAATTATACACGAGTTTCAAATACCAAATTTGAGAAGTTTTGATCATGTTTTAATATATTTTTTCAAGAAAATCTGTTTATAGCTTCCTGCAAAGTAGTATTTCCGGTTTATCAATTTTAGAAAACATCTAGTATTCGTTCTCATTAATATAAAAGCCTTAAATACCAAATACACACACACACACGCACAACACGCGCGCGCACACACACACACACACACGCACGCACGCACGCACGCACGCACGCACACACACACACACACACACACACACACATCGTAAAAATAGTAAAAGCGTGTTGTAGGGACCCTAATTCGTGCTTATTCACTGAAAATTCACCATCGATTTTTTGGACCGATAACATTACCTCTCTTACCTACGGTATGAGGGGATTTAAAATATCAGCCTCTATGCGTTGTCAAAACATTTATTTTTTTACACAATTTATTGTCAAAATTGTAAAAAGTCATGTATGTAACTATACCTTTTCAACTTCAATTTCAGAAATTTTTCCTAGAAAAAGTGTCTAAAAGCTTCAAATAAAGTTCTATTTTTGATTTATTGATTGACTTAAAAATATAATGAGTTCTTTTTATTTTTGTACGGAATAAGAATATGTACGAGTTTTCAAAATTAGACACACGAGCACGAAGTTCGTCGTTACAGGAAAAATCAATTTTCTATACAGTATGTTAGGGAATGTTTTGGCAAAAATTTAAGGACAACTTCACAATGAAAAATGCAGTAAAAAATCTCTTAGCTATTTTTCGATTTTTCAGTTTTTTTATGTAACGTACCACAAATTTGGAGAACTGCGGAAATAATAGTTTTTTCATTGTAATTGGTTTGGTTACGTTCCTAAATAACATAGTTTAAAATATTTAGTAGGCATACATTATTTCAGTAGTTCTCAAAATTTAGGGTATGTATAAAACATTGTTTTTTAAGAAACTATTACCCCGAGAGAAAAACGGCTTAGAAGTTTTTGACTGCATAATAAAACTGACCTTAAATATTGGCTAAAGCATTCCCTAACACCCTGTATAAGTTAATTTATAAATAGTTAAAAAAATTATTTTGTTTCAACCTTGATAAACGTAATAAGAAAAATTACTTTACTATATTCTATATATATTTTACCGTATTAATATTCGACAGTAAAACGTATTTTAAGACGAACTCGTATGGACATATATCCTTCTTACTTACGGTGGCGAAAGGTAAAAGGCGTTTTTCCAAATTATGTTTTTCAATTTTTATTTACTGCGCTCTAAAGGTGACAAATTAAAGCATAACACCATTTTCAGAGCATCAAAAGAGATTTTTTAATATATTAGTTAACTTAGTTATATTATTATTTTAAATGGCACAAAATTAAGCCCTGTGGTGCACTCTCCACTCCAGAAATATGCATTAAAAATATGCTATTATATGCACTTATGCCGTTATGATTAATTATTTTCCTTCGCTTGTCCTCCGATATAATTGCTATGTAGTGTCGCGTTATGTCATATTCGTCGGTACATTTGAAAGCTATGTAATAAAAAAAAACACTTGACGTAACACCTCATTACAACTCATTTAGTTACTCATTCCGTTATTTGTACCCGTCGGATACGGACGTTCAACAAGTGGTTGTGTGTTGTGTTTTTAGAAAAGTGTAATAATGATATTGTGAAAAAGAACGCAGTCTTCACCTCCAGGCTGCCGCTACGCTGCGTTGGGGGAGGAATTAAATAGATTAATAAAGAAAACTGATTTTGAAGTCCTTGTAAGTACTAGATACTTTGTTATGGCAAGGATCTGGCAGTCATGTAACTTATCCTCATAGATCCGATGAACGCGTGTTCATCCTTTTTTCTGCCCTGTAACATTTGGATCTGGAAATCAGTGGACTTACACCCTTAGATCTGATGGACATGTGTGACGGCTGGAGCCGTTACAATTGTAAAAATATTAATTGACTTAAACTGTATAAATTATAAAATATAATAAAAGATAACAATTTTTATTTTACGTGAACGTTACCAAAAAATGACAAAATATGAATGAATATTTATTTACTTTTCGTCACCTAGTTCCAAAACAATCCCCCAAACCTCACTTGATTTCCTTGATTCCCCCCATGTGACTGGATGCACATTATAATACTCCCCCGCCAGACGAAAAGAAAATAGATATTTTACAAAGAAATTACTACAACAATTATACAAATTATGATAATTAATTAAACTTCTTGGCCTTCTAATCTACCGTTTCCATTGCCTAATTGACGAATGGTGCAGGTGGAGTTTGTGTAGTTTTGTTTTGTGATGGGGGTAGCGGATGAAGGAATGCGGGTTTTAGTCTGTTTATTGATATATTTTCATGTGTGTTATCTTTTAAAATAGTGAAGTATTTATCTGATCTCGCGATGACTTTGTATGGGCCGGTGTAAGGTGGTTGTAGTGGAGTCTTGATGGAGTCTGTGCGAATGAAAACGAAGTCAGTGCGATAAAGATTTGGGTTTGTGTAATGATGTTTGTTATATGTGGATTCTGAAGGAGGTACGGCTGTCAACTGAGACATATGTTTTTTTAATTTTTTTAGATATAAAGGTAAATCTAAGTGGTCAATGAATTTGCTGGAAAACGATTTAGGAATTTCTCCGGGTAACCGTAATTTTGCCCCATACACAAGCTCTGCGCAGCTACATTGTAATGGTTCTTTAAAAGCAGTTCTAAGTCCTAGTAGAACGAAAGGTAAATTATCATGCCACTCATCCGGATGATCACAAGCTTTTAATGCTGTTTTAAGTTGTCTATGGAACCGTTCAATTATACCATTAGTTTCTGGATGGTAAGATGTTGTACGTAGTCTTGTGGAGTCAATTAGTGATAGTAACTGGTTGAAAAATGATGATTCGAACTGTGCGCCGCGATCTGTTGTGATTGTTGAAGGAATTCCGAATCTGGAAATCCATCCTGATACGAATGCTTTTGCGATGGTTTCTATTTTACTGTCTGGAATAGCGATAGCTTCAGGCCATCTCGTGAATCTGTCAATGCACGTAAGTATATAGCGACAACCCTTAGAAATGGGCAATGGACCAACTAGATCTATATGTATAATATCAAAACGCGCTGTAGGGATTTAGAATTTTTTAAAGGGTGCTTTTGTGTGTCTGGTGATTTTACAGGTTTGACATTTTTCGCAAGTTTGTGTCCAGTTTTTTACATCTGTGTGCATGTTTGGCCAAATGAATTTTGAGGCAATAAGTTTTCGTGAAGCATTAATTCCGGGATGTGATAAGGAGTGTAACTGATTAAATAGGGATCGACGAAATTTCGGTGGAATATACGGTCGAAGATTTTTGGTCGATGTGTCGCAATATAATCGAAGTGATGTGTGTGGTAGTTTTATTTTTTTAAAACGTAAGAGACTTTTAGTGTTATTTAGTAGTGAACGTAATTCAGGATCAAATTCTTGGCATTTTGCCAGTTCGTCGTAAGAAGTATAAGGTATGTTTGTGATGGAGTTAATTTCTGTTCTTGAGAGTGCGTCTGCTGCGTTATTACTTTTACCAGGGATGTGTCTTATGTCAGTAGTGAATTGAGCAATGTAATCTAAGTGTCGTAATTCTCTTGGGGAATAATTCGATGAATTTTTATTAAAAGTGTAAGTGAGTGGTTTATGGTCTGTTAAGATAAAAAATTCTTGTCCCTCAATAAAATAACGAAATTTTTTGATTGCTAAATAAATTGCATATAATTCTCTCCCGAACGTACTGTATCTTTTTTCCGTTTCATTGAAACAAGTTGAAAAGAACGCTAGTGGTTTCCAAGCGTTGTTTTCTAATTGTTGTAAAACCGCTCCCGCGCCCGTGTCAGATGCGTCAACTATTATACTGGTAGGAGAATTTCGTTTTGGGTTAGATAATGCGGTGACGTTTATTAATGCTTTTTTTATGTTTTTGACAGCTGTCAGTTCTTGGTTATTAAGTGTCAGTTTTTTTGTGTTTGAGTGTTTGTTGTCAATTAATTTGTTTAGAGGTTAAAGAATTGTGGCGCAATGTGGAATGAATCTGTGATAAAAATTTATAAGACCAAGAAACTCGCGTAATTGTTTTTGTGTTTTAGGTATTGGAAAGGTTTGTAGTGTCTGAATTTTTTCTGTTAAAGGAGTGATTCCGTTTTTGTCTATGTGGTGCCCAAGAAACTCAATTTCTGATCTGCCAAATTGACATTTGTCTGGATTAATGATGACTCCGTAGAGCTGGAGTCTGTTGAAAAGAGTTTTTACATGTTCTTCATGTTCTTCTGGTGTGTTGCTTGCTATGAGTATGTCGTCAATGTAAGCAAAACAGTAATTTAGATCGCGTGTTACTTCGTCGATAAATCGTTGAAATGTTTGTGCAGCATTACGGAGTCCGAAAGGCATGTGTGTATATTCGAATAGTCCAAAAGGTGTTGAAATAGCGGTTTTAGGTATTGAAGACGGTTCCATAGGAATTTGATGGTAGGCTTTAACTAAATCGATTTTCGAAAAAATAGTTGCATTTTCCAAATTCATAGTGAAATCTTGTATGTGAGGAATTGGGTATCGGTCTGGAACAGTTATGCTATTTAATGCGCGATAATCCCCACAGGGACGCCATGTGTTTGGTTTCTTTTTGGCCATATGTAAAGCTGATGACCAATTACTTGATGATTGCCGAATAATACCGAGTTCGAGTAAATTATTGAATTCATTTTTGGCTGCTATTAGTTTTTCGGGTGGTAATCGACGAGGCCTTGTAAAAACAGGAGATCCATATGTGTCAATGCGGTGAGTGACATGATGTTTGATGACTCGGTTAACGTCAAAAGGATCAGTAAGAGAAGGAAAATCGTTTAAAATATTTTGAAACTTGTTATCTGATTGGATCAAAGAAATACAATGTCTTTTGAAAGATGAAGTGTTGATATAAAGTTCCCGGTTAGTCATATCAATGATTATACGAAAGTATTGTAGGAAATCTGCTCCTAAAATGGCATGTTTAACATTTGCGATAATAAATTTCCAGGAAAAAGTAGTATTAAACCCAATGTCTAGTGTCAGTTTGACAGTACCGTATGTTTGAATTTTAGTTTGATTGATGGCGTTGAGTGAATGTTTTTGAATATTGCGTACTTGAGTGAATGAAGGTGGGATAATACTCACTTCTGCACCAGTGTCAACTAAAAATTGACAGCCTGACAACTTGTCAATTACAGAGAAGAGGGGGCTGGAGACGGAAAGATTAGCGCTGGAACAAGTAGGTAAATTAGTATTTTTAAAATCAGTTATAGTATGAATATTGACTGTTTGACGAGAACTCAAATTCCGCTTCTGCCATTTGCTGCAACCAGGTTGACAGCTTCTTGCTTTATCACCGAAGTGGTAGTGATACCAGCAGATATTGCTGCCATCCCTGGTAGTGAAGAAGGAGGGTGAATCTTCGTGTCTGGAAGAATGAGGTGTAGGGCACATCGAAGGTCTACGCTGAGGCGGGTTGGAGAAATCAGTAAGTAACTTTTTGACATTCGCAAGTTCCGCTTGCAATTCTCTGATTTCAAACGTGTTTACAGGTTGTGGTGAAGTAGTGTTCGGCTGAGCAACTTCTACTAATTTATCCGCAATTTCTGCTTTTTCCTCAATGCTAGATGTTTTGGAGGCGGCTAATATTAATTGCATGTTGGAAGGTAGCTTTTGCAGAAAAAGATGATTTAAAATTTTGTTTTGTTCTTGTGTCGATCCAGTTAGTTGTTTCATTTTTCGTAAAAGGTGAGATGGTTTTTCATAATTTAAGGCGTTTATATTTAAAAGCGCGTTGAATTTTTGTACATCTGTAGGTGTTGTCCTTTGGAGCAGTGCTACTTTGGTGGTGGTGTAAAGCTTGTCAACTGGTCGTTCGAGAATGAGGTCTCGTATTTCAGCAGCATGCTCTGGACGTAGAGCTGTAACTAACACATTATACTTGCTAGTCTCAGAAGTTATATGATGAGAAGCGAAAATGATTTCAATTTGCTTAAACCAGAGCTCAGGATCTTCTGGGAAAAATTCTGGAAGTTTAGACGAGGAAAGAGCAGAAATGTTCTGAAGTACTGAAATAGGAGGGTCAGTTGAGGCAAGTAGTTCATCTTCTTTGTCCATAGCGAAGGAACGTATTCCACAAGGGGTCACCAGTTGTGACGGCTGGAGCCGTTACAATTGTAAAAATATTAATTGACTTAAACTGTATAAATTATAAAATATAATAAAAGATAACAATTTTTATTTTACGTGAACGTTACCAAAAAATAACAAAATATGAATGAATATTTATTTACTTTTCGTCACCTAGTTTCCAAAACAATCCCCCAAACCTCACTTGATTTCCTTGATTCCCCCCATGTGACTGGATGCACATTATACATGTGTTCATTATGGCGTATAATTACACTAATCTGAACCAGATAGTCAAGTGACTTACCGCTGCGTTCCTGATAAACATGTATTTATCCAATTTTTTGTAATTAATGTAAGTACTTTATAGTACCTTTCCATAGTCCAGGTTTAGTGTTGGCTTATTTCTATTGGTAACAATGTTACACACGTTCAGTGTTACATTTGTTATGTGACTTACGAACCTTATATTTTACTCATATAGTTTCAACACAAGGAGATGATACATGCTCGTCCGGTGTGCGGTAATGAGAATTTACCCAGATACATAGTTCCGGAGACAAGTCTTTTCCTCTGTATCTAGTCTTAAGCAAAGATTTACTTCTTTCTTGGGGGGAAAATCCTACCTATTAACAAAGGCCAAAACGTAAACATAAAAGATGAATTTGTTGTAAGAATTAACAAAAAATTAAAAGAAGAAATGGCTGACAAGTACCCGTTGGTAGACATTTATTAAGCCTTGCACCCACCGAAACTAATGAATTTCAAGCGTGCATACCGGAAACCGTGGTCAAACAAGACATTTTCCTTACATGAATAGATTATTCACAGCCTTTTTAGCTTTGGTTATCTTAATGAGTAACATGCTAATAAACGATCTAACTCTAGCAGCTGGTGTAGCAGATTCCTTGCCAAAACTGGCAGACGCTTTGCAGTTTATGGGTAATGCCGCAATTGTACATAATGCAATCTCGCTCTACAGAAAATACATTTTCTCACCTCACCAAAATACAGAGTGCAGTAAAGTGGTGAAAGACCACAGGTATGGACGATTATTTCTTCAACAAAAATCTTTATGAAAACGTAAAAACGAACACTCATTCATTCAAAATCATGTAAACTAACAGCGGTATCGAAACTCCACGAGGCTAAAAGAGAGGAGGGAAGCGTTAAACACAGGGCAATAAAAGGACAAGAGATACATGAGAAACTATGCTGGTTCCCTACCTAATTACTGGTGTAATTGACAGGCTCTTACGGAAGACAAAGTTGTCTTAACCTGGGTAAACGGATTCGCTATACCTTTCAAAAATATTCCTTTCAAAATTCTATACCAAAAACAGTTATTGGAAACAGTCAACTTAAAACATGAATAGGCTGTTTCTGAGTTACTCTTTATAGGTAGTATATCTAAGTGCTAGGTACTCCAAATGAGTTCATATGAAGTTATTTTTTTAGCAAAAAATACCCTAATGGAAAATTTAGCTTCATTTAAAATTTAGTAGAACTAATTATGTTCATATTAATCCTTTTTTAATATTAGAGGATTCTAAAATAGTATCTAAACTATTACTGATAACTGTTACCTAGCAAATATAGCTTTCAAACACGCTTGTTTTTACTATTAATAGAAAGCAAATTTAGAAAATATCTTAGATTATTTTCAAATATCAGAGATATGAAATTAATTGTTTACTATTTAGGTTAAAAACATATATCATACATACTAATGAGAGAAAAAAAAACGAAACTAGAATTTAGTATCAATGTGTATCCACAGTAAAACTCCTTGAATCACTGTAATTCTTTTTTAACAGAGCAATATGTAACTTCAATCCAAAGCAAGAACTAAGGTTTCTGAGATTTGAAAAAAGAAAAATTTCTCTTAGCTCCACATAATTATTAGCAAAACTTAACAGAAAAATGACCATTTCGAACTACCGCAAAAATCACCATAATTGGTAATGCAGTCATTATTCACTTACTATGTGTCGCATAAAACAAAAGGTTTAAACTTGAATTTTTTTTCTTTGCCTCAAACTCTGGATGGGGAGCTCCCAGTCATGAATTTAATATAGCACCCGGTTAATGCAACACGCAGGAACGAAATTATCGCATAAATTGTCTGGATTTTTTTAGCAGCTTTCTATCACATGGCAAAAACCATTGTTTTTAATCCATAAACTTAATAATTGTTGTATTTTTGCAGTTTAAAATAAATGAACAGAGACATGTTATACATCGTTGGAAGGCAAAAAAAACTGGTGTAACTTTTCAATATGGCGTCCATATAAAAATTAAAACTTTCACATCATAACTCGAAAATATACAGTACAAAGAAAAGCTGAGCTTCACCAGTCGAAAAAAATATAAAAAGTTCCCTAAAGATGTGCAAACCAAAAATCTAGTATTATTTAACACTTAAAAAGTATTTGCAAAATAAAAAAATCTGATGTGGCCAACACATAACCTCTCGCCAGATATTTTACCAGGTTGTACGCATAAATATTTTTAATTACAAATACATATATTCATGTCTCACTACAAAATAATTCTCACATATATTTGCAAAATCTATGGGATATTTTAATATAAATTATGTACAATACATACATTTTCTTTATATTCAATATCCAAAAATTTTCTTTTTCTACTTTCCTTTTCTTTTTCTTTATATTTGTCATTTTTTTGCAAATTCCTTTTATAGTCTTTTTTACGTATATTCTTTTGCGTTGTTGACTTTTTTTTATTTTTTTAATCTTCATAATGATGTACAAATATTTTTGACAGTGGCATACAAATATTTGTGACAGTGACGTTTATGTGCCAATTACAAACATTTGAATTTCTTACCTTGAAGTAGTTTGATCTGAGAATTTTTACATCAAATTATTTCATATGCATTTCTTTATCTCTAAATCTATAGAAGATATAATAATGAATTTATATTTATCAAATAAAGAATTTAACGTTCTTTAATATAAGTATTTACATAAATTTTCGATAAATAATATTTAGATGATTTTTTTCTTGTAACTACTATTTCCGGTTGTCCAATTGTTACCAAAATTTGATCAACTCTTCCCATTATTGTTAGATTGAGCAGTCCGTAGTTAAAAATGTCTTGTCTTATAGTATTTGAGAAATCGTGGATCCAACATCCACACACACATACGGACTCATCGTAAAAATGTTATAATCTGATTCTAGGGACCTCAAAAAGCGCTTATTCACTAAAATCTGGATATGCGATTTTTAGCATGGATTCAATACCTCTCTTAGCGAGAGGTAAAACAGCAAAATTTACATTTTCGTCTATATTTACTGACCTTTGCCTTTTTCGCAAATAACGAAACACCATTAACATGGTGTTCTAAAGGGACAAATTTTATCTAATTTAACCTGCTTCGTATCTTTTTTTTTTCTCGCGTTTCCTATGTTGGAATAGTTATCATGGACACCTTGTATAGTTACAAAATTCGGAAAACTGTAAATTGACCTATATGCCAGAATAATTAACACAAAATGTAAAAATTACGCACTCCATACTCCTTCTCAGTAGATGCCTTTACAATTAATTACGCGTATTACTTTTACGCTTTTTCCGCCTTTTTCTATTATTAGTTAGTTAGAAATAATAATACTTGAAAAAGCGAGCGGTATTTTAATAGTTGGTATCCATTATTCCAAAGATTGCTCACAGAAAATCAAAATTTTGTTGAATCATAAATTCCTTATTCTTATCACGTTTCAGAGACACACATTCGTTGTCCAAGGATCTTGCCCTAAATAGGAGGGATATTATCCGTAAAGTGTTTATAAATGAGAACATTCCTCAAGCTGTCTGCCTTTAATACTGTCATCGTTGTCCGAAAGAACATTATGGGTGCTGTCACAAAAGAAAAAACCAAGAAATTTTGTTGCTCAAAAAATTTAGAACCATATTCATATTGTTTAGAATATAATATAAATTTTATAGCCAACTCCGTCCATATAGAGAGTTCCTACTACACAGGAATTTCTTATCGAGCAGCTCTTAATCTAATACTATCGGTAAAAACCGAAGATGAATTTGTAATTAAAAGACAAATTAGATAAATTTACATTACAAGATCAGCAAATCGAAAATATGAAGTTACATAGAATGGAATTCGAATTCTAAAGTTTATCGGAAACATAATTTCCCTCACAAGGACCACTATCAAACTAGTTACCTTAATGGCTCGTACCAGTGCACATAGGGTTCAGACTCTATCATCAATAAATGTAAACCTTACTACGAGAATACAAGATAAAATAGAAAATAGTGAACGAATAAAGACATCAGGTCCTATTAGACAACAATCTTTACTTGTTTTTCCATTTTTCCGCGAAAACCAGAATTGTACACTGCATCAACAATTATTCTATACATTCGTATCACATCTGAATATCGTTCAAATGACCAAAGATATTTAATTCTAACATACCAAAAACCGAATCATCCAGTATGTTCTCAAACTATTAATAGATGGATAAAGCTAGTATTAAAAAAGAGCCGTATAGTTACTAATATTTTTCCAGGCTACAGTATAAGTGACGCTTCCACCTCTGTAGCAAATAGTACAGGTGTTAATATAGACACGACAAGTTGAACACCGAATTCTCAATATTCAATCAAATTTTATAATAAACCTGTAATTACCTAATAATTAACTTCTGCAAATAAGTATAGAGAATTAGTTTAAATTTTTGGGAATTATAAGGGGCTATTGTTATGTATAGGCTATTGCAAACCGGGTTGGTGCTTGTATAGACTATGTATATCATAATGTACGAAAACTGTTTTAAATACGATAAGATTCAACACGATTTCGCACCTATCACTTTAAACATCTGCATACTAATTATATCGGAGGACAAACGAAGGAAAATTGTAAGATTAACCGACCTACCTGTAAGGAAGGTTGATCGTAATTTTCCGAGCTTGTCCTCTGATATAATTACGAAACCCCCACCTCACCCGAAGAACCCAAGTGCGAAATGCGTATCACAAACAACGAAATGAGTACCTAAATGAGGTGTTACGTCGGGTGTTTTTTTGATTACATAGCTTTCAAATGTACCGACGGGTATGACATAACGCGACACTACAAAGTAATTATATCGGAGGCCAAGCTCGGAAAATTACGATCAACCTTCCTTACAGGTAAGTCGATTAATTTTACAATTATTAATGCATATTGTACTTACACTACGAGTAATACATTTTTTATTACTTAAAAATAAGTATTTAAGTTAATCTATTTTAATATTAAAATTATAACAATAAATAACGTGATTTTCTAAATTATCTAAACAAAAAATTTGTCTTTTATCAATAAAAATGAATGAAAAAAATGTGCTTTCGGTGATACGAAAGAAAATCTGTAATCGGTATGAGGAATATTAAATGCTAGCAGGATTTCTGTAAAGGGGCACTACGATAAGAAATATTTTACTATGACTTGTTATACGTAATACATGGACCGCTCCAACCGAAGAGACGCATATGGTTTACTAGATAATAAGACGATTATGTGGAATACCTTCCGTTACCGCACCCGCTTTCTTTCGTGTCTGTACGTTCGACCTCGCAATAAATTATACGAACTCAATTAAAATTTGCAATTAAGTTTAAATTAAAATTATATTAACCCCAACATCGCCTTCACCATTTAATATTTTATTAATTTATTTGTTTGTGTAAGTTTTTCAAATCCAGCTTTTTGTTAAATACACAATTATATTTCGTTATTATTTTTTGCTGCTTTCATACTAATGTTCAAAAAAATTATACAGAATTTTAAAATTCCAAATATAGGGGTAGAAAAGAAACTACCTGGAAATGGGAAAATCCATGGTAAAACTGAAAAATATCTGGAACTGTATACAAATTTCATGTAGCACCCTGAAGGTGATCCGGCTGATCATAAAATTTTATTAAAATCTCTTCTTCAACTAAGTACGAACGGTCAGTTTTTCTTTGAAGTAATAATTTAAAATTATTGTCAAAAATTCGCAAAATATGCACTTATTTTATTTTGCACACGCATTATTATTTTTTAAAAAATATGCAAGCATGCACTTAATATTTTGCATATATTCCAAGCTCTACCCATGATGATATATTTATTTATTATATAAGTATGTTTTTTTATTATTGTTTTACGGCAGTGCAACTAGTGGTCATGGTCATAAGCATCTGATTAATTTTGATGATTATGAGGTAATGCATAGAAATGATAAAGATTAAAGATGAACGCTAATATCCATGCCTGATTGGGATTCGAACCCCGAAGCTTTAGATTGCGAAGCAACATTGTCGCCATTACTGTCTCCTAGTCGGCGAATCTATTATTATAATTATTAGTAAAATGTAAATCCTCATCAATAAATGTTTTTATTTCTGACTGGCCATTGTGGAAAGGAGGAATTACCCCCCGGGGCCAAATTGTGCATGTGCAATTATTGTGCATTCCTTAAAAAAATATAAATTTTCAGGGAGAAACTAAACTATAAACAGCCCTACTTTTTACCTTCCGTCACCTTTAGGTAAGGAAGGTATTGTCTTTGGTCAAAAAATTCGATGATGAGTTTTTAATCAATAAGCACGTTTTAGGGTCCCTAGAATACGAATTTACTATTTTTACGATGATGTCTGTATGTGTGTGTGTGTAACAAAATTTTCGTCTGCGATAACTCTAACACTACAGTTACAAAAATTATAATTTTTCGTGTACTTCTTCGTTACATCTATATGAAGAGCTGATTAGATTTTGGTTACAATTGGTCAACCGGAAGTACCATCATTTGAGGATTTTAACAGTTTTTATTGAAAAAACTATGTTAAATACAATTTTTTCACATTTGATGTTATTATAAATATTAAAGAATATTTTATTCTCTATACGATTTGACTGCATTTTATACTTAAAAACTTATAAAGAAATTAAATTTCATAAAGTAGCTATAGCTATGAAAACAGCTACTATATTAAGAAAATCTGATGTGGCCAGCAGATTACCTTCCGTCAGTTCTATCTATTTTGTACAAATTTCATACAGAAAGTTTCTTGCTAAAGATTATATTTCTTGTACTTTACCTTCCGGCAGTTGCATGTATTTTATGCAAATTCCATACAGAAAATTTATAGCAAAAGATCCTATATTTCCAGTAAAATTATACGACACTATGACAATTTCACTTGACACTGACATCTTTCAATCAAAATTTTCTTAATATAGTAGCTGTTTCCATAGCTATAGCTACTTTATGAAATTTAATTTCTTTATAATTTTTTAACTCTATATCCATTTAATATTAAGTATAAAATACAGTCAAATCGTATAGACAATAAAATATTCTTTAATATTTATAATAACATTAAATGTGAAAAAATGATATTTAACATAGTTTTTTCAAGAAAAACTGTTAAAATCTTCAAATGAGGGTACTTCCGGTTGTCCAATTGTAACCAAAATCTAATCAGCTCTTGACATGGATGTAACGAAGAGAAATACGAAAGAATTATAATTTTTAAAATTGTAGTATGGAAATTATCGTAGACGAAAATTTTGTTACACACACACACACATACATACACACACACACACACACACACACACACACACACACAGACACACATACATACACACACACACGCACACACACACACACACACACACACACACACACACACACACACACACAGACACACAGACACACATACATACACACACACACGCGCACGCGCACACGCACACGCACGCGCACGTAAAAATAGTAAAATCGTATTGTAGGGACCCTAAAACGTGCTTATTCATCAAAAACTCACCACCGAATTTTTTGACCAAAGACAATACCTTCCTTACCTAAAGGTGACGGAAGGTAAAAATTCTGATTGAAAGATGTCAGTGTCAAGTGAAATTGACATAGTGTGTTTGTTATAATTTTTACTGGAAATATAGGATCTGTTGCTTTCTGTATGGAATTTGTATAAAATACATACAACTGCTTTAAGGTAATGTACAAGAAATAGAATATTTAATTTAATAATAATAAATCTTTTATTTCTGCAGATACATTATACTGCATATAGAAAACGTCACAAAATAATAATTTTCTGTATGAAATTTGCATAAAATACATGCAACTGCCGGAAGGTAATGTACAAGAAATAGAATATTTAATTTAGCAAGGAACTTTCCGTATGAAATTTGTACAAAATACATAGAACTGACGGAAGGTAATGTGCTGGCCACATCAGATTTTTTCATCTGGAACCAAATGCTCCCTGTCCGAGTGTGGTTTCTAATGAATTTGTTAGTTTTACCATATGTCGAAAACTATTATGATTACACCTTGACCTTAAAATTAATTTTAACAAAAACTAAATACATATTTCGAGAACTAAGTTCTCATCATCAGTAGTAGTTATTTAACTCCGTTGACCGGGAAGTCTAAGGTTAAATTTAACTAAAACTATTATGATTTCGCCTTAACCATAAAATTAATTTTTACAAAACCTAAATACGTATTTCGAGAACTAAGTTCTCATCATCAGTAGTAGTTATTTAAATCCGTTGACCGGGAAGTCATATTAAGGCGCGGGTATACTAAACGAGCGATATTTTGACCATTTTCAGTATCGTATATTTCATTTGATATGTAATATATTAAATCGTTACTTCAACTAGTTGTAGTATATAGATTCAAAATTTATTCTGTAAATTTTCATATTATTATTAATAACCATATTTGGTAAAAATAATTGTACAAGCAATCCTTTTGGTGCAAAATTTAATTGGATTACATTTGTGTAAATAATGCAACAATGTAATAAATTTGGTACTAGCATATACATAAGTCTATATTTTAGAGCATGACACTTTTTAATTTCCAATTTTTCACCCCAAATTGAAGTAATAGAGGATTCCGATCGTGACGTCACAAAGTGCGCCATTTGCGGTGAAATCTTGAACTATGTGGACAAATAGAGCCATGGGCGCCCGCAGACTTTTTTACAAGGTGGGTCAATATTTTTGTTGTAAGAAAAAAATGCAAAGTAAGATAATATAGAGTTCTGTACAATGAAGCAAATTTAACAAATTCTTAAAAAATTAAAATCAATATTTTATGACGAAAATGCGTATGTACGCTCTAAAAGTGTAGAATTGCCCCTTCTACTAGGCTTTATGATGCGAGATGCGAGCATAAGCAATAACTACAGAAACAGACAATCTGAAAATACAATGTTGCGTTAAATTAAAATATTATATTACTGAGTAACAATATAATTATTCTATTGAACTGCTCAAAATAAAATGTATAATAATTAAATGTTAATTAAATCGCGCTCCTCACAAAATGCGGCAACCCTAATCATACGTAGGTACTTTTAATATAAATAAATAAGCAATGTCTATTCATTATTTACTTTTCCATTTCTTTATTTGTATATAACAGTAAAATCGATAATTGTGAAAGTTTTGAGAAGAACGTGATCATAAAATGATTAGAATAAACTACGGCTTTTTAAAGAAAATACAACACCGAAATAGACCATATAGCTATTAAAATCATAAGTTTGTTTTTAAAAAGAAGAAAATTTCTCGGAAATGCAGTCAAGATAATATGTTTATTTGATTATGCCGACGTTTCGATCATACTATGATCATCCTCAGGATTAAATTAAGTCAGGTGAAACTAAGATATATTTGTACACAATATTAACCAGTTGTGAATTAACGTGAAAATACACTCGTTATAATTTGTAATAAAGAACAATATGTTTCAAATATGGATATTATTATATAACTGAACAGACAGAATGAAACAAAATTTTTATGAAACTGTTCAGTTCATAAAATTTTGTTTCATTCTGTCTGTTCAGTTAATAATATCCATATTATAAAACATATTGTTCTTTATTACAATTATAACGAGTGTATTTTCACATTAATTCACAAATGGTTAATATTGTGTACAAATATTTCTTAGTTTCACCTGAATTGATTTAACCCTGAGGATGATCATAGTATGATCGAAACGTCGGCATAATCAAATAAACATATTATCTTGACTGCATTTCCGAGAATTTTTCTTCTTTTTTTTCCTGCATCATTTTCCCAGTCGATCATCTTTACTCCAAGAATTTATTTTTAAAAATGGATACAGTCCATAAATTAAAGGGGGGTCAGTCGACCCTTTCGACCCCCCCCTGTGGGCGCCTATGAATAGAGCGCTCTTATTTCAAGGTTTTAGTTTCGGTTAGTTACTGGGTGTTTACTGACTTATACTAATTCAAAATGTTTCAACGTTTTCAGAAATCAAAACTGTATGAATGCGGGACGCAGTGATAATATATTACTCTGTATTGATGGTGGTAAATGGGCATCTGCGGTAATTTCATGTAATACGTGTGTGCTAGTTGAGGTAAATATAAAGTGGGGCTATTTTCCATCTCGTAACATATCAAACCTATTTAACAACGGAGACATATACCACTACTTCCATGAAACCATTTGTTTGATGTACTTATGCATAAACCATGAGAGATGAGATCGGCTTGGAAAATGGCAAAAATTAACCTCTAATATATTTTTTATATTTATTCCTGTAATCACTCTTACAGAAGCCATACTCGTACCTAATACCCATATTTTTAATATAAAACACAAATTTCACAAGGCTATCAACTTGACAGCACGATGACAGTTACTTGTATGTCTACATAGTTCATAAAAATACCGCAACGGGGAGCTTAAAATTCGCTTAATCGGAATCCCCTATTAAGTCTTTGTTTGAGAAGTGTCGATTTGTCTGTTTTTATTTCTACATTTTTCGTACTTATTTTTCATAAATCAGTAACAAAAAATATGCCATGCTCTCGATAATGACTTGATGTATCTATTTATTTTTAAATTAATTTTTTATTTTATATTATAGGCGAACGTAATACATTTAAATATATAATTTCTTTAATTGTGTCAGCTCTTATTTGGTGAAACTTATTATTCATTTTAATTATTGAAATTACGTGGTTTTTAGTTTCACAATTATTTTATTTTTATGACCAGTTTCGCTACAACATTAGCATCATCAGATCTTCCTTAACGTAAAAATAATAAATATATAAATATGTCTAAATTATATATTTATATATTTATTATTTTTACGTTAAGGAAGATCTGATGATGCTAATGTTGTAGCGAAACTGGTAATAAAAATAAAATAATTGTGAAACTAAAAACCACGTAATTTCAATAATTAAAATTTAAATATACCCTATAATCTAGCATTGCGGAAATGTTTCTCAATCGCCTCAACAGCGGCGCTGGAAATTGAGAATATCTTGGATTTGAACCTTTACGGTAGACAAAGACAATACTAGTTTAGTATGTCTGAATATAATCAGACACTTTTACTCATTATTGCCGTTTTCCAAGAATTTCGAAACCTGTACTACCTACTGATATTTGTTTACAACTCAGGGGTCTGTATCGTTTGTCTTTCACACTCACAAATAAGAATTTTACAGCGCATATTGGTATTATAGGAAATATTTATAAAAATAATATTACTGAAGTATCAACAGAAATGCACATTACTAATAAAATTCAGTTTTTGAATGAGGATGCTTTGAACGAGATTGAAAGTCACAAATTAATTATTGAAGGTACTGATAAAACAGTTGATAACAGAGACGTAATCCAAGTATAAGTATGTATCTTTATAATATGATTGTATCTAGGCTGACACTGAGAAAGGGGAACTCAAAATAACTTTTTTATTTAGAATATTTTTTTAATTTTCATAAACGGCTGAGGGGCTCACAAATCATGGTATTTGGTATGATGATAATGTTTCCGGAAGTGACATTAATTATCGTATTTTCAAATGGGACATCCTACCTATTTTTATATATTTGAAATCTACGTAAAATTACGTGTACAACGATATGTTTGAGTGCATTTGTATTGAAGAAATAAAATTCAAAAACGTAAGAGAAAATTATGAATAATTAACCTGGTAGCTATATCAGGTAGGCTGTGATACCAAATTGATATTTTTTGTAAAAAATATAGAACCACAAAAAGCTTACTATTTGAACAATTAACTTAAATATTACTCAATATTATCTCAACTGTTTTCACAGCCTGCCTTAAATCATGGCTTAGCAGGTTTATTATTCATAATTTTTACTTCCTTGTACATAGTAAAAGAAATATTGCAATTGCGAAAAATTTTGGTTTTCAGGTTTCAACGGAAATATCCATTTTGACCATCTCTGAATCCATTTTGACTGATTTCGTCGTGACATACGTACGTACGTATCTCGCATAACTGTAAGCCGTAGAAAGTTGAAATTTTGTATTTAGGACTGCTACTATAACATCTAGTTGTGCACCTTCCATTTTGGTCATTACATAATTTCTGAAGCCTATAAAAGATTTACATGTAAAACTATTTTAAAATATAATCCAAAACTTTTCAAATTTGGTGTATCAGATTTTTAAGTCAATGGGAATAACATAGTAGATTTTGATTAAAATAGGCTAACCGGAAGTGTTGTTAACAGTATTTCTTGAATAAAATGGTTTTATTTTGATTTTAAAAATAAATGCTTCAACTAAGAGTTTTAGAGAATTAAATTCTGCGTCTAGCACATAAAATATTATTAAATTAGCCCTTTGTAAAAGCATGATATGTAAATTTAAAAATTATATAGTTTTTGGTTTTTGTTATAAATCTTGCTTTGGATTAGGACAAAAAATAACAAAAAAATAAAGAAATTAATGTTAATGTCAAATTTCAAATTACATCAAATACGTGCAAATTTATAATTGGGTCTATACTTCATGTTAGGCTTGCGTACAAGGAAGTCGTGTGGTGTCCACATCGGTTTTTTACCTCCCGCTACCCTTGGTAAGGGAGGTATAGGGATCGTGCTAAAAATCGCATATCGAGATTTTGGTAAATGACCACGTTTTAAGGTCCCTAGAATCCAATTTAACATTTTCACGATGATGTCTGTGCGTATTTGTGTGTGGATCCTCCACTCTAACTCATATACTATCATTCAGAAAATTTTTAAACCTTGTATTTCGAACTTTTTCTGTAATGGAAAGAGCCCATTAGATTTTGGTGAAAATCGGATAACCGGAAACGGCACTTTACTAGAAGCTCAAAATAGTCTTTCTTCGAAAAATACCTTTAAATGTTATTTTTTCGAGATTAATGTTATTATAAAAATTAAAGATTATTAAATTTTCTATAGATTTGTATTAATACTTTTTCTATATATTATATGGATAAATTTATAAAAAAATCTGATGTGGCCAGCACATTACCTTCCGTCAGTTCTATGTATTTTGTACAAATTTCATACGGAAAGTTCCTTGCTAAATTAAATATTCTATTTCTTGTACATTACCTTCCGGCAGTTGCATGTATTTTATGCAAATTTCATACAGAAAATTATTATTTTGTGACGTTTTCTATATACAGTGTAATGTATCTGCAGAAATAAAAGATTTATTATTATTATTTTTTGTACATTACCTTAAAGCAGTTGTATATATTTTATACAAATTCCATACAGAAAGCAAAAGATCCTATACCTATTTCCAGTGAAATTATAAGACAAACACACTATGTCAATTTCACTTGACACTGACATCTTTCAATCAAAATTTTCTTAATATAGTAGCTGTTTCCACAGCTATAGCTACTTTATGAAATTTAATTTTTTTATAATTTTTTAACTCTATATCCATTTAATATTAGGTATAAAATGCAGTCAAATCGTATAGAAAATAAAATATTCTTTAATATTTATAATAACATTAAATGTGAAAAAATGATATTTAACATAGTTTTTTCAAGAAAAACTGTTAAAATCTTCAAATGAGGGTACTTCCGGTTGTCCAATTCTAACCAAAATCTAATCAGCTCTTCGCATGGATGTAACGAAGAGAAATACGAAAGAATTATAATTTTTAGAATTGTAATATGGAAGTTATCGTAGACGAAAATTTTGTTACACACACACACACACACACACGGACACACATACATACACACACACACACATACAGACATCATCGTAAAAATAGTAAAATCGTATTCTAGGGACCCTAAAACGTGCTTATTCATCAAAAACTCACCACCGAATTTTTTGACCAAAGACAATACCTTCTTTACCTAAAGGTGACGGAAGGTAATTATCTATAATTTATTAAATCATAGAGTCTACGCTTTAAACAAACAAAACGCAGTTATTCAAATGTATGTAACTGACAGATAAATGTCACTGTCAAAGAACTAATCATTGCAAAATAATATTAGTAGCGTTTAAAAAGAAAAAAATAAATAGAACAATAGAAAAGGATTTCAATACAGCTTCCAGCATAAGTAAATATGTAGGTATGTATTTAGATTAATAAAAAATAACGATTCATAAATTTTTGAAGCTAATTCTCATTTTTGGATTAGTGAATTCTATTCTATCCCGGTATTTCAAATTTAATCTTCATTTTATTATAGCTCCGGTGGCTCCATAGAGAGCAACGCCTCATGTCCTGAGGGCCCTCGGGGCTCTGAGTTCGAATCCCACAAAGGCATGGATGTGGGTAAATGGTAAAGGTAGTAACTTGGATTAGATTAGACTATATTTTAAGAAATAAACTGTCAAAATTAGAGTAAAATTCGCTAATCCAAAAATAAGGATTAACTTAATCTTTTTTGTGTCTCGGGCCGTAAATAACGGGAGGTATTGTGTTGGCTACACCAGATTTTTACTTCCTTGTACGAAGTAAGGGAAGTACTGTAATCGCGAAAAATTTTGGTTTTGAGATCCATTTTAACTAATTTCGTCGTAGAAAGTTGAAGTTTTGTATTTAGGACTGCTATAGCATCTAGTTGTGCACCTCCCTTTTTGGTCATTACATAATTTCTAGAAATGGTACTTTATTTGAAGCCTATAATAGATTTTAATGAAAAACTATCTTAAAATATAATCTAACACTTTTCAAATTTGGTATATAAGACTTTTATGTCAATTGGAATAACATAGTGGATTTTGGTTAAAACAGGCTAACCGGAAGTGGCATATTACCTGAAGGTGTTAACAGTTTTTCTTCAATAAAATGGTTTCATTTTGATTTTAAAAATAAATGCTTCAAATAATTTTTTTAGAGAATTAAATTCTGTGTCTAGCACATCAAATGTTATTAAATTAGCCCTTTGTATAAGCGAGATATGTATATTTAAAACTTATATAATTTTTGGTTTTTGTAATGAAGCTTGCTATGGATTAGGACAAAAAATAACAAAAAAATAAAAAATAGATGCTAATGTCAAATTACGTCAAATATGTGCAATTATATACTTGGGTCTATACTTCATATTGGTCTTGTGTACAAGGAAGTCGTGTGGTGTCTACATCAGAATTTTTTCTTATGTTTTTGTAATTTATTTCTTATATGTAAAAATATATAGGGTGTCTCGTTTCAAATACGAAAGTTAATGTCACTTCCGATTAAACCGGAAGCGCTACCATCATGCCAAATACCACGATTTGTGAGCCCCTAAGCTTAGTTTACAAACATTTCAAGAAAAGAAATTATTATAAATAAAAACGTTTTTTGAGTGGCCAGTTTTTCAGTGTCATCCTGTATAAGTACCTATGTATATGTCAAAGTTAACAAATAGTTCATTGTATATTAATAAATAAATTTGATAACACAAATAACAAATTAAATGAATGAATTAACTTTTTTATTAATAAATAGAGGAATTTTGAAACAATTTTAAAATATTAAATAAATAATAGTTCTGTGATATATTGAACATAATGTATTTATAAACAAAATATACCTACATATATTTCCTTTTCATATTTCACATCGGTCTACAACATTTCTGTAGAATTCATATTTCAAAATAAAACTCAAAATTTACTATTTTATCTGCGCTTTGCGTCTCCAGTCCCACTCGTTATTCGTCCGATATTAGTTACAACGAACGTTCTAATACTCGAATTGAGTACAGACGCAAACCCTTCTTTGTCGCTCATAGCGCACTCTATTGAGCCAGAAACATAATACGCATGGTCCACCCGGGCCTTAAAAATTAATAATAGAAGGAGGCTAAGGTTAAATTTAACTAAAACTATTATGAGTACCCCTTAACGTTAAAATTAATTTTAACAAAAACTAAATACGTATTTCGAGAACTAAGTTCTCATTATCAGTAGTAGTTATTTAAGTCCGTTGACCGGGAAGTCATATTAAAAATTAATAATATAGACTCCATCTCTCCATAATAGTTTGAGTCAAATTTTATCTTAGACTTTATCTATTATTCATTTTTATTATGACTTCCCGGTCAACGGAGTTAAATAACTACTACTGATGATGAGAACTTAGTTCTCGAAATACGTATTTAGTTTTTGTTAAAATTTATTTTAAGGTTAAGGGGTAATCATAATAGTTTTAGTTAAATTTAACCTTAGACTCCATCTATTATTAATTTTTACCATATGTAATTATTATGGTGGAATCAACATAAAATGACTATACTGTATTCCAGTTACGAAAAGACTTGGTGGCGCTTAGAGCCATTTTGCACACACATAAAACCGTCCATAAAACTTATCAATTAGTTTTACGTTTCGGGCAGACATAAGGTGCATTCACATAAGCAATTAGTTTAAAGGTTTGCAATTATGTTTACGTTTAAGGTTTTTATGTACATGTAACTGTTTTAGAGAATGAGAGCATTCACGCTTACTAATTGCATTGTACAGTTAAAACTACAGTTTGCAACAAAGTGAATATCTTTGAATATATGCAAAATTTCAAATAGATGGCACTATTACTAAAACTATTTAAAATCTTATTATGCGTACGCTATGTTGAGATAGTGTACTAAGACGTAGCTATACTTGATAGATGCAGCTTAGCTTAGAACTTAGACTACTGCATTGGCTACAACTTTAGCTATTACAACGTTCACCACCTGACTTAAACATTTTGTTAAACAATTTCTTTATTGTCAACTTGGTTCGCGTTTAGATCAATCAAAAAGCTGGAATCGTAAGCCCTATCTTACTTCCAAGTTCATTCTTAACTGAAATAGAATATAGATGTCCATTTTTCTACTCTCATGGTAAACACTACCTCAAATTACTCTATCTTCATTTTTTTCCAAATTTGGTCGTGCCATTAGAGAAGGAAAATGCGCAGAGACCAGTATACATTCAGTCGAGTCCAACTCGTAAAATAAGAGAGAGTAGGTAAATAAGATTTTATGTTGGGTAGCACACTTTGTACTGCGCTGATTTTTTCCTTCCCTATTGGCACGAGCTATATTTCCGATTCCACCATCTCCATTCTAAGTAAAATATTTTCAAAACAGCATCAGTTTACTTACACTTGTAGGAAAATGGTCAGATCTGTATCATTCTGTAACTCTTGATTGGAATCAAATTTCCGTAATCTGTAAAAATAGTTTTATAAAAGATTTTGGATACACACAATAATATTTTCTTAATATGTAACGCTTACGTCGATGCTAAATGAAAATTCAAATATATATATATATATATATATATATATATATATATATATATATATATATATATATATATATATATATATATATATATTTTAAGTGCAACATCCCAAACTTGGTCTTGGTATCCTTTGTAACTTAAAATAGTTCCATGTTAAAAAATGTACTAGGTATTAGATTTCATTTTCAAAGCAAGATTTTTTCAATCGCGATGGAATATTAAAAAATGAAGGTAAATGAAACATTTGAACCTTATTATAACTATTGACATATTACATAAATGGACCCAACGTAGAGAGAGAGGAATTGACGCTCACCTTAGAATAGGAAAGATAGATAAGCGGGGCAACGTCAAACAAGAACATTGTTGCGGTCTGTTGTTTTGTTTGCTGGTCTGACAGTAGTGACAGCTAGTAAAAGTGCAATATATTTCCTCAGAATATTAGTAAAAATAATATTCATATCTCTAACTAAGAGTTAGTTACAATACAAAGTGAGTAATTTTGATTTAATGTGAAATAGAAATAATTTGAATGTAGTTTGCTGGTAATTCAGGTTATGTCATTCATCATTGACGTATTATATAAATGTATTATGTAATATGTCAATGTCATTCATGCTATGCATATAAGTGTGATTTCATTTATATTTCAGATTTCTTTTACAATAGTAATATCATGCAGTGCAAATGAACGCACAGTTCGTTATCAAAAAGACATAAAATTTCACAAAGATGAACTGTGAACAGACTGGCTTATTGCAGTTAGAAGACAATTTTAAGCCATCCAAACATTCTGTGATGCAGAAATCATTTTCAATCGACGGACTATACCAAAAATGTATATAAAATAGTTTTAAATAAATAATATTAGCTAAAGCAAAAGTTTTGTTATTTTTACAAATAATTTAATATACGAATGAAATATTTTATGTTAAATTGAATATGAACTATTTTACATTGTCATTTATGATGAATGAGATGAATATTCCTAAGCACTCTGTGTTATTTTTCATCTTTTGGCTTTGCCCCTAACTTAGCTCTATCCTTTTCTAAGGTGTGCGTCAATGCTTATACAGTACCTCGGTACCTACGTTGCGTCCATTTCTATAATACGTCAATGATTATAACTATGTTAAACAGTTGACTGGAAATTATATAACACTCAAGTACTTGTTCTATAAGCGCACAGTTTGATACAATGTATTAATGTACAGAGTGTCTCATTTTCGATGTTTTTTTACGGTATCTCGGGTAATATTAAAGATAAAGCAAAACAGTTTGCACATTCCAGGATCAACTTTTCGAGAAAAGTTAGTCCACCACATGGAATTCCGATCTTCTTTTGTTTCTGAACTACAGGCAAAAACTCGTTTTTCGCTCATTTCGAAAACATCTTATGTCTTATTTATTACGATAGTAAGAGAAAAATTGTTTAACAAACTTTTAACTGTTTTTTTTTTTTGGTAGAATAAAATGGCGTAATTAGATTTTTTTAAAACTTAATAATTCTCGAGATATAACACAAACTTATGATTTTTTAAATGGGAACCTATATTGAAAATAGTCTCATCGTTTTGCTTATTTTATAATCTTTTCAATGATATATAACAAGTCTGCATTATTTTATTTTAAACATGAATAAAAGATAAATTATTAAATTTTTAGGGTGAATAAATTGAAAATTATTAAAAGACAAATGAAACAAATAAATTAAAAATCATCAATTGTTTATTTCTAATAATATTTGTTTCGGTTTTACTCATTTTTTCAATTTATTTACTTCAAAAGCATATTAAACCATTTTTTTCAAAGCCATCTGTAACGTCGATAAATAATAACTAACTCGAAAATAATTAGTTAAGAATAATTTTAGAACATAATTAATAATTATAGAATCAAAATAAACAAATGATGATTTTTAATTGTTTTTTCATTTGTTTCTTAATACTTTTTAATTTTTTCACCCCAATAAATTAATAATTTATTTTTTATTCATGTTTAAAACAAAAGAATGTAGACTTGTTGTATATCACTGAAAAATCTTATAAAATAAGCAAAACGATGAGACTATTTTTAACATAGGTTCCCATTTAAAAAATCATAAGTTTGTGTGACATCTCAAGAATTATTAAGTTTTCAAAAAATCTAATTACGCCATTTTATTTTACCTAAAAAACAGTTGAAAATTTGTTAAAACAATTTTTCTTTAACTATTATAATTAATAAGATATGAGATAATTTCGAAATTAACGAAAAACGAGTTTTTGCCTGTAGTTCAGAAACAAAAGAAGATCGAAAATTCCTGTGGTGACTGTTAAACTTTTCTGAAAAAGTTGGCCCTGGAATATGCAAAAAAATTTGCGCTATCGTTAATATTACCGAGATACCTTAAAAAAACATCGAAAATGAGACACCTGTACATATAAATAAAATAAATAAATAAATATATCATCACGGCATATTACCCATTGCTGGGTGTGCCAATCTTTGTACGCAGATATTGGTAATGATAATGACATATTTGTACATCCTGTACATCATAAAAAAATTTCTATTTAGGTAATTTTAAATTTTAAAATATGACTTGTTTTTTGGTCAGTTATGTTGGTAATGCTTCCCACTAACAATTGGAATTTCACATTTTGACAGTGTTTTCAGTACTTTTATAGACCGAAATAGAAAAACATTTTACAGAACGCAATCTTTGTATGATGTGTTTCAAGATATTTGCAAATCTACTGTCTTTGTAATGACGCGGTACACCGCAAACAGCATGGTATGTACGATCCTATGCGTCAGGGGAGGATTAGCACAATTTTGGAAAACGATGTAGAGGTACTTTCTTAAAATCTCGCTAATTAATATACTTAGTTTCATTTATAATTTTTGAAAATTTTGGTGTAATGTCATATTCGTTATTCTGTATTTCTGAAAATTCAAGTGAAACACTAAATTCCTCACAAATATTTCGTGCGCTGGATTTCAAATATTTTTTTACAACTCTGTCATATTACCCATCAAGCCCAGTTAAGAAGCCATCCCCCGCTGCGCAAGTCGAGGCAGGTACGTTTACAATTATCTTAAACTATAACGCGTCCTTTGAATAACGCATCGCGGTTCGTTTTCCAAACTTTGACTCGTACATTAACGGATTGCCTTATGATACTTGGTTTTTAATGTATGTTGTATTATAAATCAGCTCCATATATAGGAAAATACTGTATTGTTAAAATTAAAAATGAAATAATGACAAATTTTTGAATAACCGACTCATTTGTAATAGGAGAACCTGACAAATATTTTATAATTTCGTGTTCTACTATTTGAAATAATCACTTCTTGGCATGTAGAAATATACTTTTTTGTGGGGTTAAACGGCGAAAATTTTATAAATTAGCAAAAATCTTTTCTACGCTTTACCTAGTTATGTTCTATATTATAAATATTTCATTATATAATAATTTACCAGAAACGCTTATTTCATAGAATACCTACGTAATATGTGAAATCCAGTGCCGTAACTAGGGCGTGGCAAAGGTGGCGCACGCCACGGGCGCAAGATTCTCAGGGGCGCAAAATTTTAATCATTTATATGTTTTTAGATCAAATATTTCAAAAATCTATTCTATTCTATTTCTAAATTTAACAACAGATAGACCAGTCGGCAAGGTGTTGATTGTGAAAATAATTGGTGACAAGCTTGCATGAATTTTATTCTCTTTATTTGGACCTCCAAAAAGACATACTAATTTTGTACCCTCTAGCGACTCCAGATTTTGCCGCCATCTTAAATCAAAATTTTACAAGAATACAAAATTAAAGCTACCATCCAGTATTATGGAGAATAGAGCATAGTTTTGAACTCTCTGATTAGCTGAAATTGGAGACAAGAGTTACCCAATGTAATTTCGTCTATTTAAAACTGGCGCCATCTACTGAATGGCTTAAATGGAGCAGAGTATAATAGGTTTTATAACAGTTTATTATTGATGATTTTTGAATAATTTTTTCTTTCCTACAAATTCATTCGCTACTCTGACCCGGTTAAAGATACGATAACGCAGTTTGAAAATTTGAATTCAGCATGAAATTCTCCTGTCATGTTTTATACCTTGTTCCATTTTAGCCATTCAGTATTGTAGAAATTAGGAAATAGTTTTGACTTCTGATTAGCTTAAATTGGAGATAAGTAACAAGTTTACCCAATGTAATTTCGGCTAATTAAAACTGGCTCTGATGCAAGCGCCATCTGCTGAATGGTTTAAATGGAACAGGGAATGGACGATTTTTGGCGTTGAGCGGTTCGCGAGTTACTAACAACTTAAACATATAGAATTCCTCTAAAATTTTAAACATCTGCAAAACGTTATATTGTTTATCTTTAATCGTGTCAAATTTTTAGACGAAAATATGAGAACTAATACGATTTGCAGTTATTTTAAATTTTAGAAAATGTTCACGTAAGTTTAAGTTGCTAGTAACTCGCGAACTGCTCAGCAGTAGTTTATTTTGTTTCTATTTTCTTGTTACGTAGGGGCGCAAATAAATTTTTTGCCTCAAGCGCTCAAAACCCTAGTTACGGCTCTGGTGAAATCAATTCTAATTTTATGCTTGATCAAAGCATGAACTATTTATTCTATAAAATATGGATTTTATATTATTATGGTAATATAAATACATACAAGACTTGCAGCGAATAGCACATGCGGTCTTTGGCCGAATACCGAATATCCGGCGGTTTCCTTGGCCGAAAAGCCGAATATTCGGCAAACAATATTCGGTTATTTTGGTACCAATTATTCGCATGGACAGTTGATTGATTTGATTTCAAGATTTTTTCAATAAAGCAGTTACTATCACATAAAACTTCCATTGGGCAATATCACTAGACTTTATACTGTTAAGAATATAATATTATGCAGTAATTTCACGCTAATATAATTGATAATAAAATGAAAAATAACCCTAAATCTTAAAATTAAATGAAAATAAAAACTAAATTAAATATGTATTACTCTAATATTGTTTACATATCGAGTATTCTTAACCACATTTTAAAAAAAACCTGTTAAGATTTCTGCCATGGTTGACATGTTGAGTAATCGTAATTTGTCTTATCTTCCTGAAGACGAGAACATTGTTCTCAAAATACAGGCTGTTGAAAAAGGATAATTTTTTAAGGGTTTATTGTACTGACCAAAATGAGTTAAAAAAGGGTAATCTCGAAAACAATAAGAGTTACGACTTCGACTTCTTTTACCTTTCAGAGGCTATCTTAGATGTGCTTTTGTTTTTTTTAATCAAAAAATTGTACTAAGTTAAATGTGGCGACCTTGACCAATATTTAATTTTCAAATAACTTTGTAACTATTACAAATTGAGAAAAATGTTTCATATAAAATTTTATAGTTTTTTTTATAGTCTGTTTACTGACTATAGTCCGGATGTTAAGGCAGTTCACCCTGAATTTTGTGATGCAAGCAAGCCGTTTGGGTCATATGTTACTGGGACTATACCCTACCGATTAAGAGATGTAGCCACCCGGAAATGTCCCGGAGGCACAAGTTATTGCGGGTTGTATACTTCATTGGCGCAGTTTTCTTAAAGTCGCCGTGGTGCGCAAACCATTGGATATTCAAAGTTGAATTTTTCTAATAATAATAACAATGGAAAGGTCTTTGATGCTGCAGTGCAAAAAAAAATGTTTGGTTACATATAACGTATACATTTTCCTCTTGAATTTAGCACATTGTGATTTTTTGAAGAAAATTTTGGCTTCTTTGGCCGATTGCGCAAGAAACGCTGCGTCATACTAGTAAATAACCCGAATAAAAATTGTAGCGCGTTCAAAGAGCTATCGACATTTTTAATTTTAATTATTTACACTGTAGCATTAAAGACGTTTTCATTACAATTTCTACAAAAAACATATCAGCTCTGTAGATCCAATGGTTTTCGCACCACTGCGATTTTAATAAGAAAATACGTGCCAATGAGATATACAACCCGCAATATTATACAGTGCCTGCGGGGCATTTTCGGGTGGCTACACCTCATAATCAGTACGGTATGGTCCCACCAACATACAAACCAAACGGTTTGCTCGAATTGATGCAACAACGTTCTCTCTCGCGCAGGGCAACTCGGCGCACGCACTCGACTCTTTAGAAACTTTCGTGTCGGCGGGCCTCTAGTAGCCACAGACACGCCACTGAGCCCCATATCGATAGCTCTTTGAATGCGCTACAACTTTTATGCGGGTTATTTTCCGATATAACGTAGAGTTCTTACGCAATCGGCCAAGGAAGTCAAAATGTTCTCCAAAAAACCACAATGTGCTAAATTCAGGAGAAACATGAATACGTTATATGTAACCAAACTCGTTCTTTGTGCGACAGCATAAAAGACCTTATCATTACAAGTAATATAAAAATAAAATCAGCTCTGTAGACCCAATGGTTTGCACACCACTGCTACTTTAAGAAAAACGCGCCAATGAAGTATACAACCCTCAATACACAGAGCCTGTGCAACCTTTCCGGGTGGCTACCCTTCTTAATCGGTAGAGTGTTGCCCAAGCAACGTGTAAACTAAACGCCTTGCTCCAATTGACATAACAATGGTCTGTCTTGCGCAGGGCGGCTCGGCTCATTTACGTGTCTCTTTAGAAACTTCCGTGTCGGTGGGTCTCTGAAAGTCACAGACACGCCAATAAGCCGTATATCCATAACTCTTTGAACGCGCTACAATTTTTATTCGGGTTATTTTCTATTATGAAGTAGCGTTCTTGCGCAATCGGCCAAAGAAGCCAAAATTTTCTTCAAAAAAACATAATGTGCTAAATTCAAGAGGAAAATGTATACGTTATATGTAACCAAACATTTTTTTTTGCACTGCAGCATCAAAGACCTTTCCATCGTTATTATTATTAGAAAAATTCAACTTTGAATATCCAATGGTTTGCGCACCTCGGCGACTTTAAGAAAACTGCGCCAATGAGGTATACAACCCGCAATAACTTAATCGGTACGGTATAGTCCCAGTAACATATGATCCAAACGGCTTGCTTGCATCACAAAATGCAGGGTGGATGCAAAATTTCGCCCTTAACAACCGGACTACTAGACAAAATTTTGTTCAATCACTATCTTTGTCAGTTTTTCTTCGATTTTTCGTTTTTCTCGGAAACAGCTGAAGATCAGATCTATGTTTAATAGGCTTTTTTAATCATTTTGGTCAATGCTATATGCCCTTCAATTTTTTTAAGCCTCTTTTAAAACCGTGTATCTAAGTTTTTAGATTTTTTTTTCATTTAATTTTAAGGCATAATTTTTGATTGTATTACCAATTTATAATTGTAACTATAATATACATACTTTATACATATGTATAATATTTTAATATATGTTATTGTAATGAAAAATTAACTGATTAAATACTCCAAACATCTTATTTTATTATCAATCTATACTATTCGGTATTCGGCCGAACAATGCTTTACTATTCGGTAGATATTCGGCCGAATAATAAAAATGATGCCGAATAGGCCGAATGCCGAATAGTTGCCGAATATTCGTTGCAAGCCTAATACATACATAGATATCAATTTTAGAGTTTAGGTAGTGTCCCATCCGGACGGCTTAGAAAACTAAATACGTCGGGTGACCGGGCAAAATTAAATACATTCAAAATCGGACGGCGATTCTTTCCCAAATACGTTTGAATGACATCTATTTTGTAACTTTATAATCTACTGGATTTCAAATTGTACTAGAAACTACAATTGGGTAACATTTGATTAAAACTGAACTTTTCAAACCAGATGTAATCAAAGGAATGGCAAGCATAAAGGACAGAAATGCAAGGGCACTAATTCTACTTCTCAGGATCAGTATAATTTTAAATCTTGTCTGAGAAAGACTGTAGGAAGTCTCAATTCTGATAAAATTAGAAAACTTATGGAAAATAAAGTTACAAAATCGAAGTCTCGGACGGCAATACACCTCTTTTCTGTATATTACTTACGGAGAATTTCCATTACAGAAGCAACCAGCTAAGCAGTACGGACTCGTGAGTTCTGATGGGATTGTCTCCCCTTTGTTGAATACGTTGCCTTGATAGTAACACTTGTCGATGGATCGGCCTTCGATCTTCGCACAGTTGTAGTGGGCAGGACAGCAGTCGTCTGGTGTGGCGAACACAGGTTCACATCCCATCTCCTCGTAAGGAGCGAGAGGAGTCAAACAGCTAGCAGCACATTTTCCTGACATTTAAAATATTATTCTTTAAAAAATATATTTACGACTTGTCGCAGTAGGTATGTTTAATAGTCAAACTTATAGGCCGTATTACGAGCGCACTATTATAATAATACCCTTATTATGAAGCATGCTAAATGTCACTTTTAACAAAAGCGCCTTATAAAAGTGGGTTCGTAATACGGATCAAAGGCTGTATAATAAGCAGAAGACATCTTTTTATTGCCAAGTATTACGAAGACCGTACAGTGATACAATCTAAATGGCAGCCGACAATCAAGTAAAAATTCTCTATGGAGTTATTTATTTGTTATTTACTTCAAAAATGACGGTGAATCATCTAATGGTGTGCCTTACGTTCTGATAAAGGGGCCACAATCTTATCCCGACTTCAGTTGTGTCGTCTCATTTTTGATGATAGAAATAACCTCTTGGTCTTCTATAAGATTATCTTATAGCATTTCAGTATATAATAAAAATATAAAAAAAATTAATTGAATTTTTCTCAATATTTTTATTTTGTAAGGATATAAAATGATTACATGGTTGAATTAAGAAAAAAATACTGTATCGTATGGGCCTAAAAAACATATGCCATCCCATTTAAGCAAATATAACTTTGTGTTGTAATTTGAGAACCACTAGTTTAAAAAAATATTTTATTCTGTAATGGGATGCCCCCCTTGGTATCCTACAACTTTATTTTATAGTATTTTTTGTATCTCTAATAACATCCGAGAAAAATCGCGTTTCCTAGTTTAGTTTACACCCTCTATATATATATATATATATATATATATATATATACAGGCTGTTTCCTTTAAAACAACCAGCGCTTTTTTGGCGAACTAATGACTAGAAAAAAAAGTTATTTTTTGGCGAACTAATGACTAGAACAAAATGTTATATACAAGAAATGATCAAGAATAAGGGGCTAATTTATTAATAATAACAAACCACAAATTCGACCAGTGGTTCTCAAACGGCAGAACAAAATTATATTTTTTTAAATGGTATCCTATATAATTTTTAGCCCATTAGAGAGAGAATTTTTTCTGATTTCAACGATATAAATATGGTATAGGGTTGTATAACAATTATTTTGAGAAAAATGGCATTAAAAACGTTTTCGTACCTCCGTCCATTTTGACTAGTATTACAGCACTCAAAATCGTCCAGAAATGCGCTGTTGCTGACCTAGGCCGGCAAAAGGAGTTAGCATTACTGTTCTGGTGATATGTCAATTTAAGATTATTTTCAACTACAACTTCACGTGGTACAATTGAGTTGCTGCCATCTGTCATTATATATATATATATATATATATATATATATATATATATATATATATATATATATATATATATATATATATATATGTAACTAATGTTTGTATGTTATATTTTTAATAGATATAAAATAATTACGCATTTTAAACTCGTATATAAGTAATTATAATTAAATTTGCAATGCAAAACCGATAAAAATATCTATTCATTTTTTAGGTTATGTAACATAGAATAAAGTGTAGACAAATATACGAAGAATTTATGGAGAAATCGGTACAAAAAATCTTGTGTATCACACGCCCAGAAACTGTTTTGCGAGATCTCGTATTTGCAGGCCTCGCTTTCAGCTCGACCTGCTAAAATAAACTCGGTCTCGCAAATGTTCAATTTCTGACCTAGGTAGTGATACAAATAACTATATATGTAGTATTACAATAGGCTATGCAATACACAGGTATACGTCTGTTGCCTAGTTACGCTAGTTACCCTATGCTATATTTATATCGTTGAAATTAGAAAATAATATTCTATTTAAAGGGCAAAATATTACATAGGGTGCCATTTAAAAAAATATATAATTTTGTTCTCCCGTTTGAGAACCACTGGTTAAATATTCGGTTTGTTACTAATAATACATTATCCCCTTATTATTGATCATTTTGATGCTATATTCCAAAACTTTTCAAATTTCGTATTTAAGATTTTTATATGAATATGAACGACATGTTAGATTTTTTTTAAAATTGATAAACGGAAGTGATACTTTTCTTGAAGCTCTGAACCGATATTCGTGAAAAATATAATAGGATATATTCCAAAACTTGTCAAATTTAGTATTTAAGACTTTTATATAAAGGGAAGCAACATATTATATTTTGGCCAAAATTGATAAAGGGAAGTGATACTTTATTTGAAGCTCTGAACAGATTTTCGTGAAAAATAAATTGATACAATCCAAAACTTTTCAAATTTGGTATTTAAGACTTTTATATTAATGAGAACGACATATTAGATGCTTTCTAAAATTGATAAACTACTTTACAGGAAGCTGAAATCAGATTTTTTTTAAAAATATATTATAACATGATTCAAAACTTCTCAAATTTGGTATTTAAAACTCGTGTATAATTTGAAACAACATTAGATTTTGATTATACCTATATGATAAACTGGAAGTGGTACTTAATTTGGAGCTCTTAACAGATTTTCGAAGAAAAACATTATAAAATATAATCCAAAATTTAATGTTTGTTAGAACAACAAATTAGATTTTGTTTACAAACGATCAACTGGAAGTGATACTTTACTTAAAGCTCATTGCTATTTCAAACATGGAATTGACGGGAGGTCATGTGTTGGCCACATCAGATTTTTTCTATTGAGGTAATTTTACGATGTACGCTTATAGATATTCTAAACGATGTGTTTGCAGTTCTTTTATGGACCAATAAGAACACCAAAATAGAAAAATATTATTGTAATTGGATAAACGAAGTAGGATAATATTTGCATTTAAAATGATGTAAACAAAGTTTTTTTTTATATCAAGTGGGGAATTCCAGTGATAAATAATTATGTAATTATTTTGTTATTATTCTTCTGATTTCTGAATGTGTGCTATTCTATAGAAATTAATTCTTGTTTGTAAAATATTTGTTATTTTAATTATATCACGTAAATAGATGAGCTTATCTATGAAACTAATAAAATAACTATTAACATATCTAAGATTGTTATGAGTATCACAACTGCCGCAGATGTTAGTTTGAAATTCGAGCTCGTAGACATCTCATCCAAGGCCTTTTATGAAAATAATGAATGAATAATGAAAACATTATTAATAAATATTATTTTTTGAAGTACTCTGATTAATTCAAACGGGAATAGTTTCTTAGTCCACTGAACTATTTGCTATGATGATATGACGAACTGTCATTCACAACTGTCATCAAGAAAATTGTAAGCTCTCAATATAACATATCTCTCGTATCTCTTTTCTTGGTCTGCGAAGTTATAGAAAACGAATTTATACATTTATTTGCAGATAGTGGAATTAGTTATATTCTTAGGTTTAACATAATATTTCAAATGTAAATAATGTTATAATCATCCGTCACAAAACCTTCAAAGCCTTTTTGACACGTGCTTAACAAACACGTGCTTAACAAACACACACTATATAGAGAAATAGAAGCAGTACAAGTTAACTTCGTGTATATATATAATTTGTATTTTCCGACATTATATTTGACAGTTAGCAAGATAAGCAAGAAATTTGTTGCTTGGGTTCCTTGCGAGCAAATGAAGCAAATGCTAGGCTAGCAAAGTCGTTCAACAAATTTTACTTCCTATAGGGTTTTTAAGGCAGCAGGTTTTATTTACAAATTACTGATCGGCAAGTGGTTGTAATTACGTACCAAACGGGAAACGAGGCGGTACCTAAATAAATAAAAACAATGACCAAGGCTTGCTTTAGAATGACAACAATATGTCAAAATAATTTTCAAATCTTTTTTTAATTTTGTGCTTCGATCGTACAAAAAATGTAATAAGCCTAGGAGCATTTCGATCAGTAAGTGCTCTTCTACCGGTATCCGCTGTATTGGAGACCTCGACTTCGTCTCGATCTCCAAAATCATTCTCAACTGGTAGGAAGCATCTTTATAATCGCAATGTTCGTTTTTTGTTGCACGAGCGACGCAATTTCAAAATTAAAATAGATTTGTAAATTATTGTAACGTAAGAGAATAGAAGCGTTCTAGTAGGTAGGAAGAGCCTAGGTAGGCGATCGATAACAGAGCAGCGCACGATAGGCGGGCGACGTGAGGCGAGTAGTTATGTAAACAAGAGGAAAAATAAACGTAATTACCGGCGCATTGTTATGACGTGGAGAGTTTTCTAAAAAATATTAGAACAACTATATAAGCGATGTACGTGTTTGCGTAGACAGACAGTCGCATAGAATGTTAGTCCGTCAGAAGGACAGTTACATAAATAGTAAAAATTAAGAAGTCAGTAGACAGAGTTATACAGTGATAGAGTGACATAGTTACATAAATAGAAGTAAGGAGTCAATGAGTTGAGTGTTGAGTATTGGGAAGCTAGGTATACGGGGACAGTAACGGCGAGTAGAAGTGGATATTCGCCAGTGGTGTTGAAGAGTTGTGACATATCGACAGTTAGTCCGTCAGAAGGAAAGTTAGTTACACAAATGTGAGGCGAAAGGAGTGAATTCTGTCCGGGCAGTTGAGTCAGTAGAGTATATAGACGCTGTGGAGGTCAGTAGGTCGGACAGTTGAACGTGATATAAATAGGCGAAATAAATAATCAGTAATACCGTGTAATAGTGTTAATTGTTTAAATAAATAAATAGTGTTAGCAGGGCCGGCCCGAGCTATAGGCCCACTAGACAGTCACCTAGGGCGCCAAAATTTACGGGCGCCAGTTAGTCCGTCAGAAGCACTTCGACACGTTTGAAATACGTAATATTGTTTATCTTTAATCGTGGCGCAATTTTGAATAAAAAGTTGGAAATGAACTGATTTGTAGATGTTCAAAATATTAGCTTATACTTTTTTGTACAAAAAATGACACCCTTCAATTTTGTTCTCTTATAAAATTTCGATACGAACTACTGTTTTCGAGAAAATGACGAAAAACTAAAATAGGTTCCCGCCGAACATAGACTTCCACTTTTGATTTGTTAATAGCACTTTTAGCTATTTCTTAATGTTGGTAGTATTTTTCCAGTAATAAATCTTGTGAACTTGTTATTAATTTCAATCGAACATGATAAACAATAGCAGAAGATATTGTTACAATTCGTCAGAAAAAAAGGTCGTAAAATAAAAATTTAAATAAGAAAATTTTGTTGCATATTTTCGATTTCAAATGTGAATAAGTATATTGTTTTTGAATTTTATAAAACACATCGAGAATTATTAAGTGATAAAAATATGTGAAATATTCTGTCAGATGAAGCGACGCACCGGTAGAAGATGAAGAAATTATTTGAAATTTAAACATAGAACTCAAGGAAAGAGCCTCCACGAAGTATACTCAGGCGTCCCCCGGGCAACGGTTCTTCATATGAACCGGCTAATCTTTCTTTGATTTTTACACTTTTCACAAATAAATAAAAAAACGTTAGGTACCTTATTTTGACATATTAAAAAAATTAGTTGTCATTTTTAAAGTAAGCTTTTGATCGCTGTCATCGTTTATTTTTTATTTACTTACCGTCTCGCTTCCTGATCGGTAAGTAATCACAATCACTTACCGATCAGTAAAGATAACATACTATCTTAAAAACTCAATCGGTAAACATTAAAAAAACGATCGTTCATAAATAAGTATTGTTTTTTTTTATTAAGCAGTTATTTGTGAGAATTTTTACGATATCTCTTCTTATAATAAAATGTCATTTCATACTGAGTATATGGTCGCGAATCTGGGGACCCGGGTTCGTTCTCGATCGGTGCCAGAATTATTCCAAATTTTAAATGGCACAAAAGTGACCCATATAGTGCACTCTCTATTTGGTGAACGCCCGTACGATATGTATACAGTATGTCCCACTTAGAACTGCCACCATTGGTATCTCGAGAAGTATAAGAGATACGATGAAACTCAAATGTATATTTTTGTGCGCCTTTGCGAGTGCATCTCAGACAGGCTACGAAAACTCATATGTAAAATGTCCAGACTATGTAGTAGCACTAGTAGCCTATGGATAGTACTTTTCTTCCAAGCGCTAGATAGTGCCAGGTGGACTATGGCCGACGTGATAAAATTAAGAAATTAATATTAAAGAATTTCTTATACGACTATTGTTAATTTATGTTCAGATACGTAAAGCTAATGGTACGTAAAAATGTTTTTGTATTTTAATAACAATAATATACAAGAATTTAATTTTTTTTTTAGAAATTCAATATTATTTTTTCCGGCTGTGTATTTCATAATGTGCATATGCAGCGAATTGGTTTTGATGATTATGAATTAATGGAAACGATTAAGACGAGAGGGATTCATACCCGAAACCTTTACTTTGCGATTACGTTGTTCTTACGCTATTTTGGTCGACTGTCAACATTATTCTTTATTATTCTGATTTACAAACATTTCAAAAATGCATGCATTTATGTCATGTGCTCTATTGGGCTACGCCGATTAAAGTATTGTGATTATTACCAATCATTATGTAAACAAAAATTTGATGAAACCAGAAAATAAACTTTTTCCGTTAATTGTGGTCATATTTTATTTAAACGTTTTTCTACTTTGAATTTTTTAAGTGTATTCCAAAGTATTGCTGGTCGCTAGACCACCTTGATATTGCCTATATACACACCAGGTTGCCTACTTCACAATTAGTTTGTCTTCCAAGCGCCAGACGGCGATACGTGCAACATTGTCTCATTTGTTAAAATGGTCGTCGGCAATCTTTAAAGGATATATATGATCCGTGATCTCAGATATGCTTTTCTTTTTCCAAAAATTGTCATAGGGCACTAAATAATGACGAAAAACTAAGTTTTGTTATTTTTTTTTTTCAAATAACTCCCAAACTATATATTAGTAAACGAAAAAAATATATCAAATAAAGATGTTAGACGTTTTTATATACATTTTTATATCCGCAAATTTTCGAAATATAACACAAACTTATATTTATTTAAATGTGATCCATATCCGATTGTAGCCTTAAAAATATCGTTATTTTTATCTCCTTTCGATGATGTAATAATTGTGTTTCGTATTTACTTTATACTTCGTAATTTTATTTTTTTCTGTATTTTATATTACATTTAGTGTTATTTTGGAAATGTTGGTAAGATTTCTATTTACAAATATTCCTTTTATATAAATAATTTATTTCATTAGAAAGTTTTCCCAAAAATAAATCAAATTAATTTTTGTGATCAAACATATTTTATATCTGGTCGGCCTTGACACGTTATACTGTAATTTGTGTGTATGAGTAACTATGAGTTTAAAATGTAAATATTTAGCAAAATGAATTATTTCAATGAAATATAATTAATTAAAACAATAAAGTTTCTTATAATAATAATAATGTAATAAATTAAATTTCGGAAGTAAAACAAAAACGAAACACAATAATCCTTACATCATTTAAAATAAAAAAAATAACTATTTTTTGAGACTGTACTCAGATTATGGGTTCCATTAAAAAAATATAAGTTTGTGTTACATATATCTCGAAAATTTATAGATATAAAAATTTATTTCGTACGCCACTGGTAATAAAAATGGCTATCTTTTAAATTTGAAACATTGTTCTCGATTACTAATAGTTTAAAAGTTATTTGAAAAGAAAAAATCTAAATTGTTTTTTGTCATTATCTAGTGCCCTGTGATAATTTTTGGATAATAAAAGCATATCTGAAATATCCCTTTAAAGTCACAAAAAAGTTCCATTTAACCGACATCATGTCGCTTATAGTTCTATCTTGAAATAAATCTATAAAGTTGTTGTATTTTTTAAAAAAAATTTAAAATAATAAAATTAAACGTACATATTTCTTTTATACAGGTGAAAGTCGAACATAGCCTGTTTTAACTGACAACAGTGGTTCGTGTATTAATAAAGATAATAATTTTGCATCAAATGACACCAACATAAAATATGTATGTCATATCTTAATAATAATAATAATAATAATAATAATAATAATAATAATAATAATAATAATAATAATAATAATAATAATAATAATAATAATAATAATAATAATAATAATAATAATAATAATAATAATAATAATAATAATAATAATAATAATAATAATAATAATAATAATAATAATAATAATAATAATAATAATAATAATAATAATAATAATAATAATAATAATAATAATAATAATAATAATAATAATAATAATAATAATAATAATAATAATAATAATAATAATAATAATAATAATAATAATAATAATAATAATAATAATAATAATAATAATAATAATAATAATAATAATAATAATAATAATAATAATAATAATAATAATAATAATAATAATAATAATAATAATAATAATAATAATAATAATAATAATAATAATAATAATAATAATAATAATAATAATAATAATAATAATAATAATAATAATAATAATAATAATAATAATAATAATAATAATAATAATAATAATAATAATAATAATAATAATAATAATAATAATAATAATAATAATAATAATAATAATAATAATAATAATAATAATAATAATAATAATAATAATAATAATAATAATAATAATAATAATAATAATAATAATAATAATAATAATAATAATAATAATAATAATAATAATAATAATAATAATAATAATAATAATAATAATAATAATAATAATAATAATAATAATAATAATAATAATAATAATAATAATAATAATAATAATAATAATAATAATAATAATAATAATAATAATAATAATAATAATAATAATAATAATAATAATAATAATAATAATAATAATAATAATAATAATAATAATAATAATAATAATAATAATAATAATAATAATAATAATAATAATAATAATAATAATAATAATAATAATAATAATAATAATAATAATAATAATAATAATAATAATAATAATAATAATAATAATAATAATAATAATAATAATAATAATAATAATAATAATAATAATAATAATAATAATAATAATAATAATAATAATAATAATAATAATAATAATAATAATAATAATAATAATAATAATAATAATAATAATAATAATAATAATAATAATAATAATAATAATAATAATAATAATAATAATAATAATAATAATAATAATAATAATAATAATAATAATAATAATAATAATAATAATAATAATAATAATAATAATAATAATAATAATAATAATAATAATAATAATAATAATAATAATAATAATAATAATAATAATAATAATAATAATAATAATAATAATAATAATAATAATAATAATAATAATAATAATAATAATAATAATAATAATAATAATAATAATAATAATAATAATAATAATAATAATAATAATAATAATAATAATAATAATAATAATAATAATAATAATAATAATAATAATAATAATAATAATAATAATAATAATAATAATAATAATAATAATAATAATAATAATAATAATAATAATAATAATAATAATAATAATAATAATAATAATAATAATAATAATAATAATAATAATAATAATAATAATAATAATAATAATAATAATAATAATAATAATAATAATAATAATAATAATAATAATAATAATAATAATAATAATAATAATAATAATAATAATAATAATAATAATAATAATAATAATAATAATAATAATAATAATAATAATAATAATAATAATAATAATAATAATAATAATAATAATAATAATAATAATAATAATAATAATAATAATAATAATAATAATAATAATAATAATAATAATAATAATAATAATAATAATAATAATAATAATAATAATAATAATAATAATAATAATAATAATAATAATAATAATAATAATAATAATAATAATAATAATAATAATAATAATAATAATAATAATAATAATAATAATAATAATAATAATAATAATAATAATAATAATAATAATAATAATAATAATAATAATAATAATAATAATAATAATAATAATAATAATAATAATAATAATAATAATAATAATAATAATAATAATAATAATAATAATAATAATAATAATAATAATAATAATAATAATAATAATAATAATAATAATAATAATAATAATAATAATAATAATAATAATAATAATAATAATAATAATAATAATAATAATAATAATAATAATAATAATAATAATAATAATAATAATAATAATAATAATAATAATAATAATAATAATAATAATAATAATAATAATAATAATAATAATAATAATAATAATAATAATAATAATAATAATAATAATAATAATAATAATAATAATAATAATAATAATAATAATAATAATAATAATAATAATAATAATAATAATAATAATAATAATAATAATAATAATAATAATAATAATAATAATAATAATAATAATAATAATAATAATAATAATAATAATAATAATAATAATAATAATAATAATAATAATAATAATAATAATAATAATAATAATAATAATAATAATAATAATAATAATAATAATAATAATAATAATAATAATAATAATAATAATAATAATAATAATAATAATAATAATAATAATAATAATAATAATAATAATAATAATAATAATAATAATAATAATAATAATAATAATAATAATAATAATAATAATAATAATAATAATAATAATAATAATAATAATAATAATAATAATAATAATAATAATAATAATAATAATAATAATAATAATAATAATAATAATAATAATAATAATAATAATAATAATAATAATAATAATAATAATAATAATAATAATAATAATAATAATAATAATAATAATAATAATAATAATAATAATAATAATAATAATAATAATAATAATAATAATAATAATAATAATAATAATAATAATAATAATAATAATAATAATAATAATAATAATAATAATAATAATAATAATAATAATAATAATAATAATAATAATAATAATAATAATAATAATAATAATAATAATAATAATAATAATAATAATAATAATAATAATAATAATAATAATAATAATAATAATAATAATAATAATAATAATAATAATAATAATAATAATAATAATAATAATAATAATAATAATAATAATAATAATAATAATAATAATAATAATAATAATAATAATAATAATAATAATAATAATAATAATAATAATAATAATAATAATAATAATAATAATAATAATAATAATAATAATAATAATAATAATAATAATAATAATAATAATAATAATAATAATAATAATAATAATAATAATAATAATAATAATAATAATAATAATAATAATAATAATAATAATAATAATAATAATAATAATAATAATAATAATAATAATAATAATAATAATAATAATAATAATAATAATAATAATAATAATAATAATAATAATAATAATAATAATAATAATAATAATAATAATAATAATAATAATAATAATAATAATAATAATAATAATAATAATAATAATAATAATAATAATAATAATAATAATAATAATAATAATAATAATAATAATAATAATAATAATAATAATAATAATAATAATAATAATAATAATAATAATAATAATAATAATAATAATAATAATAATAATAATAATAATAATAATAATAATAATAATAATAATAATAATAATAATAATAATAATAATAATAATAATAATAATAATAATAATAATAATAATAATAATAATAATAATAATAATAATAATAATAATAATAATAATAATAATAATAATAATAATAATAATAATAATAATAATAATAATAATAATAATAATAATAATAATAATAATAATAATAATAATAATAATAATAATAATAATAATAATAATAATAATAATAATAATAATAATAATAATAATAATAATAATAATAATAATAATAATAATAATAATAATAATAATAATAATAATAATAATAATAATAATAATAATAATAATAATAATAATAATAATAATAATAATAATAATAATAATAATAATAATAATAATAATAATAATAATAATAATAATAATAATAATAATAATAATAATAATAATAATAATAATAATAATAATAATAATAATAATAATAATAATAATAATAATAATAATAATAATAATAATAATAATAATAATAATAATAATAATAATAATAATAATAATAATAATAATAATAATAATAATAATAATTCGTCATTATCTAGTGCCCTATGACAATTTTCGGAAAAAGAAAAGCATATCTGAGATCACGGATCATATATACCCTTTAAAGATTGCCGACGACCATTATAACAAATGAGACAATGTTGCACGTATCACCGTCTGGCGCTTGGAAGACAAACTAATTGTGAAGTAGGCAACCTGGTGTGTATATAGGCAATATCAAGATGGTCTAGCGACCAGCAATACTTTGGAATACACTTAAAAAATTTAAAGTAGAAAAACGTTTAAATAAAATACGACCATGATTAACGGAAAAAAGTTTATTTTCTGGTTTCATCAAATTTTTGTTTACATAATGATTGGTAATAATCACAATACTTTAATCGACGTAGCCCAATTCACCAGAGAGCAGCATATATAGAGCACATGACATAAATGCATGCATTTTTGAAATGTTTGTAAATCAGAATAATAAAAAATAATGTTGACAGTCGACCAAAATAGCGTAAGAACAACGTAATCGCAAAGTAAAGGTTTCGGGTATGAATCCCTCTCGTCTTAATCGTTTCCATTAATTCATAATCATCAAAACCAATTCGCTGTATATGCACATTATAAAATACACAGCCGGAAGAAAATAATATTGAATTTCTAAAAAAAAAATTAAATTCTTGTATATTATTGTTATTAAAATACAAAAACATTTTTACGTACCATTAGCTTTACGTATCTGAACATAAATTAACAATAGTCGTATAAGAAATTCTTTAATATTAATTTCTTAATTTTATCACGTCGGCCATAGTCCACCTGGCACCATCTAGCGCTTGGAAGAAAGGTACTATCCATAGGCTACTAGTGCTACTACATAGTCTGGACATTTTACATATGAGTTTCCGTAGCCTGTCTTGGGATGCACTCGCAAAGGCGCACAAAAATATACATTTGACTTTCGTCGTATCTCTTATACTTCTCGAGATACCAACGGTGGCAGTTCTATGTGGGACATACTGTATACATATCGTACGGGCGTTGACCAGATGGAGAGTGCACTATATGGGTCACTTTTGTGTCATTTAAAATTTGGAATATTTTGGCACCGATCGGGAACGAACCCGGGTCCCCAAATTCGCGACCATATACTCAGTATGAAATGACATTTTATTATAAGAAGCGATATCGTAAAAATTCTCGCAAATAATTGCTTAATAAAAAAACAATACTTATTTCTGAACGATCGTTTTTTTAATGTTTACCGATTGAGTTATATATATATATATATATATATATATATATATATATATATATATATATATATATATATATATATATATATATATAGTTAACTTGTCGAGTAGTATCAGTTTAATCCCATAAATTAATTTTTAAATTTATTCATTTTCGTAACCACCTATATATGTTCTATAATCTGTTAATTATCAAAGAAATAAATTCCAAAATTTTCTTTTCAATAGACACCTGCTCCCTTTTATTATAAAATCAGACTTGCATATCTTTTTTAATCAATTTGCGGTAACTACCGCATTTTATACATTGATGGTATGGGAATAATCTGGAATTTTTTACTTAGTTCTCTTTATTTACGGGAAATAATAAAAATTAGATGTTTATCTCACTCGGAGATATCTATATATATTTAAATAGTGCAGGAAAGCCAGTGGTGGAAGGAGAAGCAATATTTAAAGGTAAAGTAGATAGTACAATAACTTGTGAGGTTACATTGAAAATTTTCAAAATTTTAGCTGATCATATAATAATGAGTGGCTTCCAAATTAAGAAACAAAACTATGTGGATTTCAAATAAATATCCGCATTTACCTTGAAAAAAATGTACAACATTGGAAGTGTATGTGCAGCAGTAAAGCAGGCGAAAGTGTTAAGTGCAAACATTTTGTTGCACCTATGTTATATTTGGAAAGGTACTTTTAATTTATTGATTTCAAAATCATCAAACGAGTTGTCAATACTTATTATTCAAAATTTCGCGAAAAATCTATTTTAGTTAGCCACTGTTGTAATATTTGGAATTCATGTACACCCTAGTGTTGAATCGGAAAACTGAGCTGTCTAATCGATTTCCTGCGAAATTTTGAATAAGAAATAGCTTCATAACGCGTTTTGTCCAAAAAATGAGATAGCCGGTGTTGTCACTTAGGCGACGATTTATTAATTTTGGTTCAGACATGATGATATCGATGACCTCAGCTCAAATGATACACGACAACTTTGGGGTGATGTAAGTTCTGCTAGGAGTAAATTTCCGGATTATACAAAAATCACCAAGCTGTGGATTTTTGTCATCCAACACACTGGTGCGCACTTTTTTGTACTGAGCGTTTTTAGCTTGTCATTGACTGCAAAATTTAGTCAGCTGTTACGTTTTCAGCTTAACAAAAAGTTGCACCGTGCACTGACTCAGTGCGACTTTTGTGCACTGACTCCCTAGGCAAGTGCAATAGTATCAGTATAAATATTGCGGCTAAACTAGCACTGCTACCGGATGAGGGTAGTATTCGTGCCGTGTGGTCACGTGATATGTGGCACTCAGTGCGCACTTACACTGTGTAAGCTGAAAACGCCATTAGTTTCCAGCAGAAATATTTTTCTTTTTAACGACCATCCTAATACATGTGTATGTGTAAGTATGTACATAAATATTGCCACTTTCATATTAATGAACAAAACAAAATTGTAATAATAAAGATTCAGTATAATATTAAATATTTGGCATGAGGTAAATAAGGGTAAGGTTTTTTGTTTTTCGGCAGTGTTATATTAAAATATTAATTTACTGAATAAATAAAAAATATTTATTACTCTAAAACTATTTTTTTAAATACATAAATTCAATCCAAAATTGCACACGACTAAATAAGTATAAATACTCGTATGTCTAGTTTCCACGAGAAATTTGCACAAAAAAAATGCATCAAGAAGAAGAAGTTCGTAAAAGATGCACGAAATTTAACGGCGCTGTTAAAATTTAGGCGTTTTGCTGCATCTTTCTGTGTGCATCTCATCAGTTGGGCGACTGGACATGACAATTGCGAAATATTTGGGTTATGACAACTTATCGTTTTAAATAAAATAAAGGTATATTTATTCTCGGACCTATTCTGTAACTCAGTGGTTAATTTTTAACCAGTGGTTAAAATTTTTATCCAGTAGATATTGAATTGACAACTAAAAATCCTATTTTTTTGTTATATGTCAACTTGATTGGATAAAAATTTTACCATTGGTTAAAAATTTACCACTATTTGTTTTAAATTAAACAATTTTTATTTGCTTTTACTAATAATAAATTTGTCTACAAAGGGTACCTAAGCAGTTAAAATCCTTTTTTTGTGCTGAATATTTATTATAGGAATCGATGTTATTCGATAAATAAAAAACAAACAATACTGATTTTAAAAATATCGATAAAAACTCAATGTCTTTCCACTACATTTAGGGATTTTTTAAATAATAATTGCTGGTTTTCATGCAACTTTCAAAAGTTGTTGTGTTAACAAATTATAATTCGATACAAAAAATTTCACTAAAACTTCTTCTCGGTGCATTTTTTTGGTGCATCTTTCTGAAAAGATGCATCGTGGGAACTAGGCAGTATGTAGGTAAAACCTATTCCACAAACATGTATAAATTTTTTATAGTGAAGAAAAATTATAAAACACCGAATAAAAATGTAACATGCTAAACAAAATTGAACGTTTAGAAAGTAAAGAATTTTTGTGGATTAAAAATTAAAATTCTTAGGGCAGAACAGGGGTCATCACTCAAGTATTTATAAGTATTAAGTAAACATCACTAATTTTATTGAAGCGTTAAGGTCAAGAGTGCATTTGATCAAAATTCGATTTTTATTAAATGGTATGGTAACACATTATAAACTTTAGCAAGTTTACCTTGAACTGAAGTAGCAGCAGCAGCCAACAATAGGAGATACACAAACGATAGCATTTTGAATACAACTACCTCCCAGCATTAAGTATCAGTTTATATACAAGTATATCCCTGCCCTGGGTCACATCGCACAGATAACTAGATTTTTTTTACTATGTTTACACAGAGGTGTCGTTAGTTTGAAACGGTTCGGGGGAGGGGTCAAGGAGAGATGATCTCACAAATTAATATAGATAAATAATTATACATAAATGATTTTATTATAAGTATCTATAAGTGACTATGGTAACTATAGATACTTACCATTGCTAAACAATTAATGTCAAAACTTTAAGAATAAAACAAAAAAAATTGTACTTTAATACAAAGAAATAATTTCCAAAATTTTCATTTCAATACGCACCTGCTCCCTTTTATTATAAAATTAGACTTGCATATCTTTTTACCTCCCGCTACCCTTGATAAGGGAGGTACAGGGATCGTGCTAAAAATCGCACATCGAGATTTTGGTAAATGACCACGTTTTAAGGTATACCTAGAATCTAATTTTAACATTATGACGATGATGTCTGTGTGCATGTGTGGATCCTCCACTCTAACTCAAATACTATCATTCAGAAAATTTTGAAATCTTGCATTTCGAATTTTTTCTGTAATGGAAAGAGCCCATTAGATTTTTATGTAAATCAGATAACCGGAAATGGCACTTTACTAGAAGCCCAAAATAGTTTTTCTTCGAAAAATACCTTTGAATGTTATTTTTTCGAGATTGTTATTATAAAAATTAAAGATTATTAAATTTTCTACAGATTTACATTAGTACTTTTTCTATATATTTTATGGATAAATTTATAAAATTATCTATAATTTAAATCCCGAAGCCTACGCTTTGAACAAACAAGACTCCTTGGTTGCGCAGTTATTCAAATGTATGTAACTGACAGATAAATGTGACTGTCAAAGAACTAATCATTTCAATTTAATAATAGTAACGTTTTAAAAAGAAAAACGTAAATAGAACAATAGGAAAGGAATTCAATACAGTTTCCAGTACGAGTATAAGTAAATATATAGAATTTAGATTAATAAAAATTAACGATTTGCAAAAAAGTTTAAGGTAATCCTCATTTTTGCATTAGTGAATTCTATTCTATCCCGGTATTCAGAATTAATCTCCATTCGCTAATCAAAAATGAAGATAATCTTAAGCTTAATCTTTTTTGTGACTCGGGCTATAAATGGCGGGAGGTATTGTGTTGGCCACACCAGATTTTTTAATCAATTTGCGGTAACCACCGCATTTTAAACATTGATGGAATAGGGATAATCTGGAATTTTTGATTTAGTTCTCTTTATTTATATAAATAATAAAAATTAGATGTGTATATCACTCGGAGATATTTACATATATTTAAATGGTGCAGGAAGGCCAGTGGTGGAAGGAAAAGCAATATTTAAAAGTAAAGTAATTAGTACAAAAGCTTGTCAGGTTACATTGAATTTTTTTTTAGATTTTAGTATTTTAGATAATCCTATAATAATAAGTAGCTTCCAAATTAAGAAAGAAAACTATGTGGAAATTCATGCTTTTGTTTACAAACATCTAATTTAAAAGACAATATCCGCATTTGCCTTGAAAAAAATGTACAACATTGGAAGTATATGATGTACAGCTGTAAAGCAGGCGAAAGTGTCAAGTGCAAACATTTTGTTGCACTTATGTTATATTTGGAAAGGTACTTTTAATTTATTGGTTTCAAAATCATCAAACGAGTTGTCAATACTTATTCAAAATGGCGCGAAAAATATATTTTAGTTAGCCACTGTTGTAATATTTGCAATTCATGTACTCCCTAGTGTTGAATTGGAAAATTTGAGCTACCTAATCGATTTCCTGCGAAATTTTGAATAAGAAATGGGTTCATAACTCGTTTTGTCCAAAAAATGAGATAGCCGGTGTTACCACTTAGGCGACGATTTATTAATTTTAGTTCAGACATACTGATATCGATGATCGATGAGCTCAGCTCAACTGATACAGGACAACTGTGGGGTGGCGTGAGTTCTGCTAGGAGTAATTTACCGGATTATACAAAAATCACCAAACTATGAATTTTTGTCATCCAACACATACGAAAAAAGAAAAAGAGTTCCCAAAACGGCTGTTGAAGAAATTCATAATTTTATTATTAATACGCTTATTAAAGTGATCTTTTATTTGGATTTCTTCCAGTAAATATTTTTTATATTAATAAAAAAATATATTGCAACAGTTATACAATACTTACCTAGATAATAATCCTAAGGCAAAAAATGAGCAGAACACATTCATTGGTGGGACGGTCACTTTATTCCCTACCCCATCCTTCAAATCGGTTTACAAACACAAATAGACCCTTTCCAGGTAAACGTTATAATCTAGTCTCTAGTCATTTTTTGTTTTACTCGTAAATTTCAAAATTATAATATATTATTTCAGTTTTAAATGAAAATAAATATCAAAGAATTAAATTGAACAAAATGTAAGTAAAAAAAGATATTATTAGCTACTTAGATTACAAATTAAAATATTTTTGAAACTAATAGGTACTATTTAAATACGCATTAATATACGTAGATATATTATAAATTTGATTTATAGAAATAGTCCCAGTAATTGTTTATTAATGTCAACATATGATAACAATACAACTATAGGTAATAGTTTTAAAGAAAATATCATTATTAATAAAACTAATTTAAATAAGCTTATTTGATAAAACATCATTTTCTATTTATTAAGATACATACGGATACATAGTAATAGTACCAGTACCTGTAATAACGAAAAAATAAAAGTACTAATACCAAATATGCTAATCAAGCAAATACATTATTAAAGAAAATGAAAAAATACTATACGTAAATAATAAAACTATGCTTAGTTGTAAAATAGTTATTTATGCAACAAGAGTAAAAAGTATAATCTTATTTCACGAATAGGAAAATTTGACCGAACGAGCCGTAGGCGTAAGCGTCAACTCCTGTGAGTCATTTTTTACTCGAGTTGCATACAATTTTTTTACGGCTACAATATAGTATGAAAAATATCTATACCAGTCTAAAGACAATCATTTTCTTTGTGAATACAAAATTTGAATTGTTTATTCCCGATAGTTTGGTCAAGACAACTTGTTTAATTTTAGTTCTTGCGAGTAATCAAATGGGCACTTATGGAATTTATATTCACTTTCTAAGTTATTTATAACGGTATTTTAATAATTATGATTTTAACAAGCAAACAATGTAGTTTGTAATTTGTTGCTGTATTAGTGGCATATAACAGCAAAAATTGTAAATTAATTTTATTTACAAAATTTGTAAATAGCAGAAACAGAAAAATAATTATTCTATAAGATTTAAAAGTTTCGCCGAGGTAGACCGTAGACCTTTTCCCGTCTTTCCCCATCCACTGCTTGTAGGCGGTTCAAAAAACAGGTACTAAAAGCCGGCCAGAGCCGGCGAACTAGTAGAGCCACCACTTGTTTTGAATTTTAACTAAAATTAGTGAATATAAAATAGAAATTTTCGTCAATATTTACAAACATTGTTTTATATTTTTATTACTAATATAATATTTCTTGTAAAACTGAATATTGTGACATTTGAAATTTCTTTAATTTTAAACCAGAAGTATGAAATATGTAAGCATGAAAAATCACAGATTCTGTAATTTTAGTGAATGTTTATTACTCAAACTATGAACGTTAATAAACTTTTTACACTGTGCCAGCCTAGATACACTCTCTTGCATTGTCCGTATAAAATTTCATAATTTTCTTCTCACTGGCTTGGATATAGGGCTCTAAATAATGAAGACATTTTTTTAGTTTTATTTTTGGAGAAGTATACGCCCTTAAGAAAAAGTTGCACCGTGCGACTTTTGTGCACAGACTCCCTAGGCAAGTGTAATAGTGTCAGTATAAATATGGCGGCTAAACTAGCACTGCCACCGGATGAGGGTAGAACTCGTTGCGTGTGGTCACGTGATATATTGCACTCAGTGCACACTTGCACTGTGTAAGCTGAAAACGCTATTAGTTTACGGCAGAAATATTTTTCTTTGTAACGACCATCCTAATACACATGTATGTGCATGTACATGAAAATTGCCACTTTCATATTAATGAACAAAACAAAATTTTTGTTTTGTTTTACTTTAAAACTATTTTTTTAAATATGTAAATTCATTCTAAAATTGCACAAGACTAATTAAGTATAAATACTCGTATGCCTAGTTTCCAAGGTGCATCTTTTCAGAAAGTTGCACAAAAAAAATACGTCAAGAAGAAGAAGTTCGTAGAAGGCGCACGAAATTTAACGGCGTCGTTAAAAATTAAGCGTTTTGCTGCATCTTTGTGTATGCATCTAACTTCGCATCAGTTGGGCGACTGGACGTGACATTTGCGAAATATTGAGGTTATAACAAATTATCGTTTTAAATAAAATAAAAGTTTTTTGATGCTCGAGGCTATTCTATAACTCAGTGGTTAAAATTTTTATCCAGTAGATATTGAATTGACGACTAAAAATCCCATTTTTTAGTTATACGTCAACTTGATTGGTTAAAAAATGTACTTAATGTTTAAAAATTTACCACTGCTCTATAAAATGCCGTCTATCTGTTCTTCTTTCCTATTTGTTTTTAATTAAACAATTCTTATTTACTGTTGCTAATAATAAATTTGTCTACAAAGGGTAAGTAATAAAAAGCCTTTTTTGTGCTGAATATTTATTATAGGAATCGATATTACTCGATAAATAAAAAACAAACAATATTGATTTCAAAAATATCGATAAAAAATCGATGTTTTTCCCCTACATTTAGAGATTTTTTATAATAATTGCTCGTTTTCATGCAACTTTCAAAAGTCGTTGTGCGAAGAACTTTAATTCGGTACAAAAAAATTCACTAAAACTTCTCGGTGCTTTTTTTTGTGCATCTTTCTGAGAAGATGCAACGTGGGAACTAAGCAGTATGTAGTTAAAACCTATTCCACAAACATTTTGTATAAAAATTGTATAATGACGAAAAAATATAAAACGTCGAATAAAAATGTAACATGGTAAACAAAATATGAACGTTTAGAAGGTAAAGAATTCTTGTGGATTAAAAATTAAATTTTTACGGCAGAACAGAGGGCATCGATCAAGTATTTATAAATATTAAGTAAACATCACTAATTCTATTGAAGTGTGCGTGAAGGTCAAGAGTGCATTTAACCAAATTCGATTTTCATTAAATGGTATGGTAACATAAATTTTAGAAAGTTTACCTTGAACTGAAGTAGCAGCAACAGCCAACACTACTAGAAACACAAACGATAGCATTTTGAATATAACTAGCTCCCAGCACTAAGCATCAGTTTATATACAAGTACATCCCTGCCCTAGTCAGTAGTCACATCGCACTGATGATGACCAAAACTTATTTTACTATGTTTATACAGAGGTGTCGTTAGTTTGTTTAAAGGGTAGGGGAGAGGATTCAAGCACAGATGACATGACAAATGATGGATAAATAATTATACATCATTGGAAAGCAAAAAAATATATCCTTATTAAGGAATAATTTTCTATGAATAAACGATTTTATTATATGTGTAAGTAACTATGGTAACTATAGGACTATGTAGATACCTACAATTGCTAAACAATTAATGTCAAAACTTTAAGAATAAAATTTTTTTTGTACCTTAGTAAGGCCAACGGAAATAGTTAATATCAAGTGTGTTAATAAGGGCGATTAATATTAATAATAATAAATAAATAACAAATACCCTCACGCTTTAATTTTTGAGATTAATAATCGTCAATTAACACATGACTTAGTTAACAATATTTTTCCGTTGATCGTGTCATTAATTTGGAGAAAATCTAATTTTATTCCAGTACAAAAGTTTTAGGTTAGGAGAATCTTCCACTAATACTAAATGTAAACGAAGGCCAAATATTTCCTATTTCAGAATTAGACTTCGGTTAAAAATAAATCCTCGGTATTTCTTTTAGGAAGCGTTATAGCACCCAGTGGCGTATTTACGGGGGGGGGGGGGGGCAGGAGGTCCGGACCCCCCCAGAAATATAATTTTTTTATTTCCAAAACTCCAGTGGATGCTTGCCTGGGTAGGCAGGTGAGGCGGAGCCTCACCAGACAAGAAATAACTATTAATATTATTTTAAGAAATTAATAATTTTATGTAAATTAAATTTAAACTTATTCCGTTAATGCCAGTCTTTATAAATATCAAAAGAAAATTTAACCACCACCATAACTAATTTGTAATGCAGTTCACCTAATTTACACCCCGTAACGTTTGCCTCTCGAAGAATAGTATAATATCTAATGTTTTTGATAAAGCTTTCATTCCGGTAAGCAATACGTACGCTAGACAAGGAGCTGTTTGAGGCATGCTTCAAATGCAAAATGCAATGAGTACGTAAAAGATAAGAGATAGAGATCCTGACCGTGAGCGTACGTGAATACAATTAAATTTTGTAAGTAGGTTCACGACATATACACATCTACTGTACATTGCTGCAAGCCAGATTAAATGTTTGGGGTGTGTAATCTGTAACTCGTCATGTTAATTTTAACATCCTGTTTAAATTTTTCACTACTAATAATAGTAGACATTGAATAGAAAATTTAAATGACAGATAATACATTTGTTTCTACTGGATACATCGAACATAAACATAATCTGTCTAGCATTTTACTTGTAATGTAATGAATCGTAGGCCCTGTATAATAGTCGCGCCATATTGTGTTGTGTTTATCCAAGTCAACAATCTGTTAAATATATTCTCTTTTCTAAGATGTTGTGTGATCTGGTAATTTATTTTTATATATAAAAGGGAGAAAACATGCAGCTTCACATCCCTTTAAAAAATGTAATTTTCAAATATAAGGCATTTGACCTTGAGTGAAAAAATTTTTTTTTCTGAATACCTTCCCTCACCATAATTTTGGACCCCTCCCAGAAGAAAATCGTAAATACGCCACTGATAGCACCAATATTTATTGAGATTTTTTCTCGTGTTAGGTATCTTGAATTCATAAAGTCTAGTCGTCTGAGCGCCGAGGACCCCGAAGAAGCATAATGTATGGGGAAAATTCCCGGAAATTCCTTCAGCCACGATTTGCGGGAAGAAATTTTGCTATGTTTTTTTCCCGGATTTTTTTTGGATAATTCCCGGGAGTATTATTTTTGGAAATTTCGCGGGAAATTTTAAAAGATAATTGACCTTGATGTCTTGTTGCTTGTGAAAATTTCCCAATATAGAGCACATGAAGGAATTTGATCCAAACAGTTTATATGGAATTCCGCGAAAAATGATAATATTAAACCCATTATATGGTGGAAGGGCATTATTGGTCAATGTAGTGAGCTGGCCAATATTCCTGTAAAAACTTTATCAGTTCCAGCTACCTCAGCTTCTACTGAGAGGAGTTTTTCTACATTCTCAAAAATTCACACAAAAAAACGAAATAAATTTTCTACAGATCGTGCAATAAAATTAACATATATTGCTCACTATTGGAGAACTAAGTTACAAACTCCGAAACGTGATATTTCAGACTTCGATATACCACCGAACCTATCGGTATCTGATCCAGGTCCTTCAATGTCTTCAATTGATATTAAATCCACAAATGAAATAAATATATCTTCAAAAGGTGAGCAAGGCGAAGACCGCTTCCATTCTGAAATGGACTACTCGTACAATACTGATTCTTCTGATTCTTTTATTTAATTATTTGTTCACATTTTGAATTATTAATATTTTTTTTATATTACCCATGTACACTTTCTCGATATTAATATATATATATATATATATATATATATATATATATATATATATATATATATATATATATATATATATATATATATGTAGTTTTTACCATAATTTAATAATAAAACTAAATAAACCTATATCTACAATTTTTATAGGGCGCGGACAAACAGCTGTTTTAAGTGTCCTTGAAAACATATATTTTGGAGTCCCACTTGTCAAAGTGACAGTACAGCCATTTTGTTGTGTGTTGGGTGTTTGTCGTTTGTGTTGTATTTTTCTGGAATCTCAGTGTTTATTGTAAAACACCACAACACACAACAAAATGGCTGTACAGTCACTTTGACAAGTGGGGCTCCGGCACATATGTTTTCAAGGACACTTAAAACAACTGTTTGCCCGCGCCCTATATACATTTGAAATTCCTTTGAGAAATTTCTTAAAGGAATTCCCGGGAAAATTTCGTCAATGCATTCCGGGGAAATTCCTGGGAATTTTCCCTTATCTTTAAATTTCGGGAATTGACGCATCTCTAGTTGCAAGTGCCCGAAAACCCGGGTCGTTATATTAGGTTTTAAAATAAGTTTAGCAAACAAGTATAAGGACTCGAGTTTTGTGCGTTAGGTATCGGAAGACATCGTGTATCTTCAAGGTCCTCGGCGCTCTGACGACAAGACTCTTGTGAATTCATACTCGGGATCGGGAGCATATCACAATCCATACTTCTCACCGCTCATACTCTGCACAATTCATACTTCTCACAAGTCATACTCATCTCGGGTCCTCTCGACAAAGTTCGATATACACTGGGAAAAAATACGGTTCATGTCAGTCGTGATAATCCTATATCTCCGAATTGCTACGCATCACAAATGCTATGGCTCCCTAATGCTACAAGTTACAAAGTTATCCCCACCACCAGACCCGAAGTTTCCCGACAACACAATGCTACCAGTTATAATTTGGGACGAATAGGTACAGGAGGAAGAGAGTTCTGAGCGAATGATTAATTCGGTGATTACTATATTTTAATTTTTTCGACAATAAAAATATAATCAATTTAAAATTAAATAAATAATATGAATAATAAACACGTTCCATAAATAATATTTTATTCAATTTAGTAATAAATTATTTTCTTTTCTTAGTAGGCCTGATTCATATAAAGAAACGAAACATTATACATTAAATACTAAGGTAATTTATAAACAGATTACAGATCACATTCTTCATTTCTATAATCTTTTAAAGCTCATAATCCTGAGTCCTTGAATTTAGCTGGCAATAATTTCTATACAATTCCATTTTCTAAAATTACTTTCACGCTTTTTATACTATTTTTTTTGCTCTTTATCGTCAGTTATTGTTACATAAATGACGAAGAAGTCCCTTTATTGACTTTATACACAAAGTTTACAATAGAAAAGACATTTATTACCAGAGAAAAATACACAAAATGAACAACTAAAAGCAAAAACCTGTCAAATCCTACTTCAATTCTGTCTCCATCAATAATACAGTTCTCATATAATTATTACATTATATATTTATACTACATTATACAATTGGCATGCCATGCGCCAAGTGGACCGCGCAATTTTTCAATTCAAATTTGAAATGCCCAGTATAAAGAAAGTGAAGAATATTATTATTAACTAAGGAAAAGTGACAGTTGTTATGGTTGTTATCTCATTTGTCAATACGTTGTTGATAAATTTGTTTTTCACGCAAAAGTCATTTTCATGTCATTTTGATTATATCTGTGCGAGCTCCGATGGATTCAGAGAGCGATATTCAAATTCCAGAAAAAGTGAATGAAATTACCAATGTTGCAATTAATAATCTTTTGCTCGTACGATCAAAAGATCAATACTATGTTATTTTCAATTCGCGAATAGTGCGGGAAGAAAAAAGATAGGTAAAGTATCGGAAAATGTTGTACTGGCCCATTTTGAAGAATAGTCAATGAAGGTAAAGGCACCAACATTGTTTTAGTTGTTATTCATATTTTAGTTTTTACTTATATTTATTGTCATTTTTCGTTACCTAGATCTCAAAAATTTAGCGTGTTGTAATGGTCGATTTACGCACGCTTTTGCGTGTTTTAAAGAGCGATTATGATGCATGTAAAATAAAAAAAAGTTTTTTTTAGTTTTTGATACATTTGAGATTTTAAGTATCTTATATATTTACGTCACATCATAACTATTGCCTTGTTTCTCGCACAGCCTACTGTAGAAACTGGTGAAAGAAAGATAGCTATAGGTTTCGTTAAAAATCAGATGCAGTTAACTGTGAATTCCTTCAAAATTAAACGAACTTAATAATAAAATAATATATAAAAAATCTAATGTGGCCAGATCTCATTTCCAAAAATCACAGATACCTCTTTGCTGCAAGGTCTTCAATTTCAACTCATAGGTACGGCCATTGGCATATCAATTAATTTCTAAGGATTTATTTCAGTGTTTGAATTTATGTTTTTATTTCCATTATTTACGATAAAAATCACAGAAATATAAAAAAGTTAATTATGACCTGTAATTATCTTTATATAAATTGTTTCCCCACAGGTCAGAATTAATATAGTTTATACATATAAATTTTATTTAGAAACTATGAAACGAAAAACTAGGATTCGTCATAAGTATAACAAATTAATGTTGTCATGTAATGAATAAAAACTGTAAAAAATATTATTTTGTTCTCCCTCTCATTCATTAATATTTCCTGCATTTAATTTTTTACTTATGTTCTTAAACCTGGTTTACATGTTCAAGTATATTTAGTTCCAAAGAAAATAAAATGTAATCATTCTTTAAATGAATCTTAACTGCAATGATTTTATGGCCGTATTATGATCAAAACTTCTTAAACCTTCCACACTTACAAACCGGATACATACTTCAATAATATTTCAGGTTTTGAAATTCCCGCTCGATTTTGACGTTTCACTTTCGGAGTGTATGATCTATTTCTAAGTTAAAAGTTACAATATTATTTTCCAAATATAAGAGACTTCATCGGTATGTTGTTACAGTTATTGCGTAATGTATGCAGCCAATTGTATAATATAGTATAAATATGTAATGTAATAATCATATGAGAACTGTATTATTGACGGACACAGGATTTAAAATTATAAACTTTAGAAAATTTTAGAAATGAAGAATGTGATAAATATCAGATCGGTTTATAAATTACCTTAGGATTTAATGTATAATGTTTCGTTTCTTAGTATTATTATATGAATCAGTCCTACTAAGAAAAGAAAATTTATTATTAAAATGAATAAAATATTATTTATGAAACGTGTTTATTATTTATATTATTATAATTATATTTACATTATTTACTTAATTTCAAATTGTTTATATTTTTATTTTATTTTGGACTCATAAACTTGTTTATCCGCTCTAAAAAAAGGGCGCAATTTAGCATTTATCGCCCGAGAGCTTATAAAGTTGCCCAGCAACAGCTATTCAAATGTCAAAATAGTCGTTATTAGGTAAATGTCAGACAATATAATAAATTCGATAAATCACATATTTTGAACATCGCTGCTCGTAAAAGTATTCGTATCCTTTCGCGTATACGTCTTTTCTCTTCTGTGGAACCTACTTGCTTCGGGCAACGTCAATTTCATTCCATATTTCTTTTAAAAAATCGATATCTTCCATTTTCATTTGACAGTAAATTAAAATTTGTTATAAACAAACAATATAGCGAGAATCCACAGCATACTTAAAATTCACAACGCCAGCACAACGATACCGAATATATACCCATTGAATCCTAGAATTTCGAGAACCAAAATAAAATAAAACGTTGTATGTACCACGGGCATAATCAAGATTATAGCACTCGGGAAAATTAAAGCTCTCCGCTGCGCGTCGAGCTTTAAACATTCCCCCGTGCTACAATCTTTTGATTATGCCCTTAATACATAAATAACTATTATGGTTGGAAAAAATTCAAATGTAATCACCTAATTTCAAAGTTAACGTATAGCCATCTATATTTTAATACGAGTAATGTGACATGGGTACGGTTATGTAGCGATCTATAATGAATTGTTCATACTCTCAGAATACTCTTCATCCTGTCCCTATTCGTCCCACATTATAACTGGTAGCATTGTGTGGTCGGGAAACTTCGGGTCTAGTGGTGGGGATAACTTTATAACTTGTAGCATTAGGGAGGAATAGGATTTGTGGGGCGTAGCATTTCGGAACTGTCGGATTATAACGAATGGGGGAGCATATCACAATCCATACTTCTCACCGCTCATACTCTGCACGATTTATACTTCTCACAAGCCATACTCATCTCGGGTCCTCTCGGCAAAGTTCGATATACACTCGGAAAAAATACATATGCAGTAGAAAGATAGGTTCAACATTACGAGAATAGATGTCTCTCTAGTTTCTTAAAAGAAATTTATATAGCAATATGTCAGATACTTAAAAAAATATTATTACATTTTAAATACTTTTGGAATTGAATGAAGATGTAATATAGTATTTAACAATTAATAAAATGGTAAGGTAGGCAAATATTTGTAATACCTATAGCTGTGCACTGCATAAGTATATAAATAAATTAACGTACTGTTCTTAGAAAAATTTCGCTGTTGAAAATTAAATGCTACCACGACAACATCCATCAGCTGATTACTTAACCAGATGATATTCCAATATTTGTGAAAATGGCATGTGATCTAATTTTTGTAATGTGTCACTTATTTAACTGTTTATTGTGATTATTATTAGTATAATATATTCTTTATTCTATTATTCTTAAAATATTGTTAAAATCTCAATAAAACTACATATCACATCATATCCGTATCATCATATTGTTAATTTTATATTTAAGGTTGAAGATCTGTCACCTTGCATAAAATTTTAGTTGAGTAATGCGGATGTCAAATATTTTTCCGATAGAAAACGAAGCGTGTTCGGCTGTCGTCGTAGTATGACTTATGAAAAGTATGAGTTATAAGAGTACATATCACAGCCCATACTTCTTATAAGTCATACTTCTCATAAGTTATACTACGACGACAGCCGAACACGCTTCGTTTTCTATCGGAGAAATATTTGAAATCCGCATTACTCAACTAAAATTTTATGCAAGGTGACAGCTCTTCAACCAACCTCAAATTTAAAATTTAATATTTTATATTAGGTTTTATTGAGACTTTAACAATATTTTAAGAACAATCGAATAAAGAATGTTATATTGCAATAATACCAATCACAATAAACAGTTAAATAACAGTGTCATATTACAAAACAGAGATGACAGACCATTTGTCGTGTTATTCTTTTAGAATTCACTGCTGGTCGTATATGGAGAAAAATACAGGAATAGTAAACCATTATCAAACAAAATACATAGAAAATATTTATTATTGTATTGTAAAATATGAACTATGTTAGATACCAGTATATACATACGTTTAATATCAGTCTTACAGTAAGGTATATAAATACTTGAAGATAAACTTTAAATAAACATGTATTTTGTATATGTATTTATCAGTTTTTCAATATTTATGTTCATTTAACCTAAAAAATGATAATTGGTCTTATATTTGTATAGATACTACAAATATTTGCCTGTTTTACAATTTTATTTATGACTGAATACTATATTACATCTTCATTCAATTCCAAAAGTATTTAAAATATAATAATTTTTTAAATATCTGACAGATCGCTGGATAAATTTTATTTTAATAAACTAGAGAGTCATCTATTCTCCTAATGTTGAACCTATCTTTCTACTGCATATGTATTTTTTCCCAGTGTAAATCGAACTTTGCCGAGAGAACCCGAGCTGAGTATGACTTGTGACAAGTATGATTCATGCAGAGTATAAGCTATGAGAAGTATGGATTGTGATATGCTCCCAGTTATAAGAAGTATGGGGCGTGATATGTACTCACGAATGGCACGCACTCAAACGTACCCCATATAACAGTAAAAGGCTTAGGAGTATGAGAGTACATATCACGCCCCCTACTTCTTATAAGTCATACTTCTCATAAGTCATACTACGACGATAGCCGAACACGCTTCGTTTTCTATCGGAAAAACATTTGAATTTAAATCCGCAGTACTCAACTAAAATTTTATGCAAGGTGACAGATCTTGAACCACAGACCATATACACTATTTTAGATAAGAAACGTACGTGTTAAGCATCGGAACCACATCAGTGGCGCCGTCGGTGTATGGAAGCAATAATTAAATGTAAAACTCAGTCGGTATAATCATTATCTACAATTAATATTGGTATATTCGATTTATTAATTACTTCTAGTTTGTACGATGTGCAGTTAAAGCATTTTTTCACAAAATACTGTATCATTCCTTAGTATTTTATGAAAAATCTACTTCAACTACAAATCAATCTTACAAAGATTACATCAAATGAATAAAAAATATTACATTTTTAAATTATAAAAAGTATAATTTCATTTAAAAGGATACAATACTAATAGTTATTTTTTACGAGATAATACAATTTTATTTGGTCGACGAGCAGAATTATTATTCGCAAGTCAGTTTATCAAATTTTATCGTCGTGTATCATATTTTTATCTTTATCAGATTTAAAGAAAAATTTAAGAAAATGAAATTAAATTATTATTTGAGCACAATTTGTGTTGTGTGACATACTAATGATACTGGTGTCGCCATCTCTTGTACGGAAGCAAAACTAAAATTGCTATCCCGGTACCCGCCATTTGCGTTTCCCGGGCCTGTCTTGAACCTTAAATATAAAATAAATAATATGATGATACGGATATAATGTGATATGTTTCCATTAGTTTTATTGATATTTTAACAATATTTTAAGAATAATAGAATAAAGGATATATTATACTAATAATAATCACAATAAACATTTAAATAAATGACATATTACAAAAATTAGAAGATAACATGCCATTTTCACAAATATTGGAATATCATCTGGTTAAGTAATCAGCCGATGGATGTTGTCGTGGTAGCATTTAATTTTCAATAGCGAAATTTTTCTAAGAACAGTACGTTAATTTATTTATATATTTATGCAGAGCACAGCTACAAGATTCTGATGTTCTGATTTTAGCTTATTGGAGAAATAAACTTTAAAATATTGTGTTTTCTAATATTGATGAGCTACTATACCGAAATACGAGTACAAAACCTATAACATTGCCTGTAATCATCTACAATTGATTTACTGCAAGCAGAATCTCAAGGTATTTACACATCGATAAGAATATAAGAAACGGAAATTTCAGATAGTTTTATTCCAGTTCTACAGTATTCTTACTAGTGGACCGCCTGCTTCTATTGCTACATAATCATATACTGTTTTCTGTGTTAGAATATTATCGGTGGAAGATATATTTGTTGTATCTATTGATTTAAAGAAACACAAAATGTATTATAACAGTATATTAATACATTCGATATATTACAATTTTTTTTCTCAGATCAAATATTATTTATTATACAGTCAAATATGGGGATCTCGATAACTACAAGAAGTCGAATTTGAACCATAGTTGTTCCAAAATATATCAGGAACGATGTACAAGCGAAAATATAATTTTGCATTCTTTTACTTTTGCAAATAACTTTCAAGTATGAAATAATACTGGATTTTGTTTTGCACTTCTTTAGGACATTTTAAAGCTTTTCCGATTGAGGATTCTCAATTTTTTTATCAGAATTGGATTCCTCTTTTCATTGGTTTAATTTTCCATTGTATTATGGCCCTCCATAAAAAATATAATTGGCATCATAACTCAAAATTCAACAGTGATAAAAAAATCAGTATCACCATTCGAAATAGCTTAAAAAGTGCTTTAAAGAAATGCAAACCAAAATTCAGTATTATTTCATACTTGTAACTTATTTGAAAAAAATTAAAAACTGTAAAATTTACATTTTTGCTTAAAACTAGTGACCGCTTAAATCGTAAATAGACTCCTAATGAGAATGGGGAATTTTATTCAATTTAACCAACTTCGTAACTTTTATAGTTCTCCAGATCCCCATGTTAGGCGGGACAGCCCTGTCTTATTCTATATATATATATATATATATATATATATATATATATATATATATATATATATATATATATATATATATATATATATATGTATATATATATATATATATATATATATATATATATATATATATATATATATATATATATATATATATATATATATATATATATATATATATATATATATATATATATATATACTCGTATATACTCTGCATATGATGCTTTTATTTTTCTTTCTTTTCGATTATCATGATTGGTGCATAAAGCACGGACCCTATTATAATTTGTTATCTCAGTTTTCTTTCTATACTCGTCTTGCTTGTATTAATCCATTAATTGCATTATTCACTTTAGTTACATTTCCAATGTAAGATTTTATAAGCGATAAATAAAAGATTAAGACATCGAGTGTAAAGCCTTTATAAAATCAATGAAAATAGGATATGCATATTTCTAGTTGTGTAGAGTGATCGAATTTTGCTGTTCTATTTGTATTAAAATATGTAATTAGTTTTTGGTAATAATAACAATTTTTGAATAATTAGGCGTGAACTTTATTTTAAACTAGGTACTTCTTTCTTGAGAACTGATATAAAATGTCAAATTTTACATAAAAACTTAGAATTCACTGCTTGGTCTTAAGAAAAATAAAGGAATAGTAAATCATTATCAAACAAAACATGCACATAAAAAATATGTATTATTGTATTGTAAAATATAAACTATTTCAGATACCAGTATGCATACATTTAATATCAGTCTCACAGCAAAGTGTATAAATACTTAAAAAATATAATTTAAATAAACATATACAGGGTGTTTCCTTTAAAACAACCAGCGCTTTTTTGGGCGAACTAACAACTTTAGAGAAAAATGTTTTATACCAAAAATGATCAAGAATAAGGGGATAATGTATCAATAGTAACAAACCGAATATTTAACCAGTGGTTCTTAAACGGTAGAACAAAATTATATTTTTTTTAAACGGCACCCTATATAATTTTTTAGCCCTTTAAATAGAATATTATTTGATGATTTCAACGATATAAATATAGCATAGGGTTGTATAACAATTATTTCGAGAAAAATGGTATTAAAAACTAGAAATAATGTAATAAAAAATGGGTTTACTACGCGTAACTAGGCAACAAACGTATGTGTATTGCATAGCCTATTGTAATATAACATTAATTTTAATACCATTTTTCTCGAAATAATTGTCATACTACCCTACACCATATTTATACCGTGTTGAAATCAGAAAAAAATTCTCTATCTAATGGGCTAAAAATTATATAGGATACCATTTACAAAAATATAATTTTATTCTGCCGTTAGAGAACCACTGGTCTAATTTTAGGTTTGTTATTATTAATAAATTAGCCCCTTATTCTTGATCATTTCTTGTATATAACATTTTTTCTAAAGACATTAGTTCACCCAAAAAAGCGCTGGATGCTTTAAAGGAAACACCCTGTATATTGTACATGTATTTATTAGTTTCTCAATAATTATGTTCATTTAACCTAAAAAAAGTTAATTGGTCTTATATTTGTACATGTACTACAAATATTTGCCTACCTTACCATTTTATTAATTATTGGATACTATATTACATCTTCATTCAATTCCAAAAGTATTTAAAATGTAATAATATTTTTTTAAGTATTGTTGAACCTATCTTTCTACTGCATATGTATTTTTACCCAGTATACGGGTTAGTCTGGAAAGACGCCCCCCCCTTAACTTTTTTATTATAAGTAATAGAAAAAAATGGCTCATATAAAAGTTTTATTATTTTCCATATACTATTTGATGACAGATGTAGATATTTTTTATAAAGTCAGGTTTACAAGATACGACTATCAACTTTTATTTTGCAAATGGCAACCTATAATTATTTTAATAAAATAGAAACCGCCATTTTTCTCTTTTCAACGATGTATTATTTTTTATTAATGTATTTGGAAAATTTCGAGAAAAATGATATAATTTAAAAATATTAGAAATAATTTTTAAACAAATATTATAGGTGGCTATGTGAAAATAAACAAAACGTAACAATGTAAAACAATTAAATTAATGTCAAAAAAGTATACATTTGTTTGTTACATAATTTAACTTATTTTATAAACAAGAAAAAACATAGCCACCTTAGTAGATGCCACTGCCGCTCGCCTGCCCGCTTCTAGCCGTTGCAGTGCCGTTGCTCACATCGAGATCATTGGAGATAACAAGAATGTATGCTATCCCCTCTCTGTCTGTCACAGCGGCAGGCCGTTAGGGTAATTTTGCGCTCTGAGATAAAATTCAAGTTGCACTTGAACAAAAATGGATGTTGTATAAATATCGGATATATTTTAAAACTTCAATATTTACAAACAATATTGTAACGTTTTTATTTATTTGGGTGAACTGTAAATATTAGACTATTATTATTAATTAAAATTAAGTGTTTATTAAACTATAATGAAAGTTACTACTACTAATATTAAACAATCATTAACAAGTAATTAAGACTAAAATTATAATTAACTAGATAACACTAAAAGCCAACGCGCACTTCAGCGACCGAAGCGAAGCACGGCGAAGAGATGTTTTTTCATTCAACGTATTATTATATGTATACGCGCACTTTGGAGCAGCGAAGAGAAGAGCAACGAGGCGACTATTCACATAAGAATACATTAAATGAAAAAACTTTTCTTCGCTTCGCTTCGTCGCTCTTCGCATCGCTCAAGTGCGTGGCGGCCTTAACACTAACACTATTTATTTAATCAATTAACACTAGTATTTATTTCCACGATATCAC